>RJWT010000620.1:0-61889 GCA_004365215.1 Cuniculus paca
AGTATCTGTGGGGTATCAATTTCCTAGGACTTCTCGCAGATACCCCAACCCGTAGACACTCTAGTTCTTGGTATTAAATGACTGATTTAGTATTTGCATATAAGCAATGCATATCCTCTCATACAGTTTAAATCATCTCTAGATTACTTGTAATACCCAATATGCTATAAATGCTATACTATATTGTAAATGCTATACTATATTGTTTAGAAAATAATGCAAAGTAGGATAATTCTGTGAACATTCTTACAGACACAACCCCTCAGCCCAGTATTTCAGATGACTATAGATGTGGAACCCATGCACAGAAACGACTGAATCTATATCAATTAGGTTGTTTCTTTTAACAAGTGGCTTTAGCTGATGGCTTACCACTTTGAATGAGAAGTTCCCCAGGAATGTATCTTTCTTTGGAATAGGAGTTTTCTCTTAGAATAGAGTTTTATAATTTGACACCGAGTAAGACCTCAGGAACCTCCATCACTACCTTTATATTGTTGTCTTGACCTCAGTGTGAACATACAGTCCAGTCCTTAAAGATCCTACCACTTCCCCAAACCTGCATCAGCTGTAGTTCAGAATGACAAATGACACTTTCACAACCCTTTACACTTCAACTTCCTTTTTTTTTTTCACTTCAACTTTCATACTTCATTCTATTCCCCACTTGAATAGCTGTGCCCATGTTCACAGGCAGTGGCTGAACTGGAGAGAGTGCCTGGCATTAAGAGTGCCACTGTGGAATGTCCTCTGTTGCCACCAGTGAGTCCCGGTGAACAGTATGGTGTGCTTGGCTCCAAGTCAACATGAGACAAGGTAGTGAGGGTTCTGGTCAGAGTGGACTACTTCAGACAAGCTCTATGGACTGCTACGTTTCCATACAAACACCATATTTTGCCACGACTGCTAATAAAATATCTTCATACAGTATTCATTTGGCACTCCTATTACCATCTATCGGGTTTAGGAATAGCACAGGAAACCTTTGGCATCTGCAATTTAAACTTACAAACATTAAGGTTTTGGAAAACTTATGGTGAAAACTGAGAGCCGTACATTCCCAGATAGGCGTGTGTCAATACCAATCAACTGCACCACACCACTGGTGTGCACCCAACATCAGCACTGATGTAAAACATCAATCTGTTCCCTTACTCCTCTCCTAAATAATGTCATTGCTCAGGGCATACTGTCACCACCCATGCCTTTCTGCTGCCCTTACAGGCCACTTGGCCAATACTGCAGCACGCAATAGAGACGGGTGTCTATCTTCAGGGAGACCTATCCGGTGCTAACATGTTGGCAATGCACAAAGGGCTGAATTTAATCCCTTCCCTAGATCTTCTACAGTCTGCAGGTAAAGATTAGCAGGAGTAAAAAGGTTTAAGCAGAAAGGTATGCGTATACTTACCACAGCGCCAACTCCATAGCTAGCGGCAGGGGCAAGGGCATGGTAGGGGTCAGCGGTATACACCCTGCCATAACTGGAAAAAAGGAGTACAATCAGAGAGATAAAGGCAAGACTAGAATCTAGGTCAATTAAAGGGTTAACTGTGCTAATACCTTACGTGTAACTAGGTCTTGGATTTTTATTGGGAAAACTGGCAGAATGGCAAAAACCTTCCTATTTCTACTCTTGAACGTAGTAACTGAAAAATTCTGGAGTACTTCTACGAAATGGAAGAGAAGGGAGTTGCAAGTGAGAGAGAGGGAGACTTCACTCAAAGCCCAGGAAGAGATAAGACCAAGACAGTGGGAGTAGGGAGGACCCACAGGCTGTGCTTTGGCACAACAAAGGACACTGAGAGCAGACTGGCAGGAAGCGCATGGCCTGAGCGCTGCCTTGGAAAAGGAGGAGGAGGAAGAGGGGGCGGCACTGTGGATGGCATGTGCTCACTCTCTACACGGTACCTACCCGTCGCTGTAAGCGGCTGCAGCGGCTGCAGCAGCTGTGGCTGCAGTTGCAGTAGCAGGCTGTGCATATCTGTAGGCTGCATATCCACCCTACAGGAGAGAAGAGAACTGACTTTACAGATACCTTCCCCCGGGACAGACACACGCACCCACCCACACAGACACACACATGTAGACACAGAGACAGACACAAACACAGACACACACATGGGAAGAAAATGTTTCAAACTGCATCAGTCTGCATGTTACTCTTCTGACAGGAAATTAAGCTCCACTCAGCACAGGAATTTGCTTTCTGATTTGTGACAGTAGCAAAAATAAGCTACACTGATAGTACCTGTTAATTTTGAAAGATAAAAGATAAGATTTTGGATCTGTCTTACTTCACAGTCTTTGTTGAAACTTTCAACAGGGAAAACATTCACAGAATGTTGGGAGAACTCTGACAAGACATGTAAAAACAGTTAAAATATGTTACATTTACATGTGCTAACTTCATATTCTCTGAAGTGTATTTGGATGGACTCATTACAAAGATACTAGAGCTCATTGCAGAAAGGTCTGATAGCTCTGCTCCACTGGTCCAGGTGTTTGTTAAGAGACTAAGATCAGGTAGTGTTTGAAAGGAAAGGACAAAGTAGATCAAGGGTCAGCAAACTTTGGCCCTGGGAACTAACCCAACCTTCCAACTGTTTTTCAGAAGTGGCAGAGACAGTGCGGCTTAAAAAGTCAAAAATAGTCACCACTTAGCCCTTCACAGAAAAAGTCTGCCTACTCCAGTCTATGTTTCAGACTCTGGCAAACCAGATTACAAATGGCTGAGGAGTCTTACGCTGGATTCAAACAGATCTGGAATAATTTCACCTCTGTTAGATGAACCAAATATTTAAAAGTGAACCATATGTCTGTCCTCTTTTAGAAAGTACTTCAAAGACAATCACCACAACAAATGTCCCCTGAGACAAGCTACTGTAAGGAACGGCAAGTTCATATATCTACAGAGAAAGAGGCTATGTTGCCCAGGCTAGGCTCAAATTTGCAATCCTTCAGCCTGGCCTCCAGTGTAACTAGGATTACAGGTATGTGCTACCAAGTCTGGCAAACCCTCATTTTTCTTTATATGTCTAGAATTCATGTTTTACCTAAACCTAATTCAGATGCAAATTCTTATTACTGTCCTTTTGCTATGAACGATACCATACCCATTTGAATGGTCCATCTGGATATCATTTCAATAGTGAACAACAGTAGAACCATTTTATTTCTGTAGATTGAACATGTCCATTTCTCATGAACATTTGAAACTTTCTATTTTCTTTTCTTTTTAAAAAACTTTTTTTGGGGGGCACTACTAGGGCTGGAACCCTGGGCCTTGTGCATGCTAGGCAAGTGCTCTGGCATTGAACTATATCCCCAAGCTCTTTACTTTGTACATTTTTCAAATGTTTGGTTTTTGCTAAATCTACCAAAGAAATGTTAAATTTATTTCTATGTCATTGCTTATTTCTATATCTTTTCTACAGGACTGAAAATAAGTATTTTCTAAAGAGACTCCTGTTCGTCTTTGGAGCAGCTTCTACCTTATTTCTGTTAAATGCTATTTTAGAAATGTCTATAATTTTGTGAGCTTCTAAATGTTTTTGCTTCGTTCTCATGTAATTTATGCTTCTCTAAAGAAACTGCAAAGTAAGGGAAAAATTCACTCTTGTTAAGGTTATGTTGTATGTTAAAAAATTCTTTGGCTTCCAGCAGTTATGCTACTCTTTTTTTCATTTACCCAGTGACTTGGAAAAGGAAACATTTCCCTTCAGTAGCAAAATTTTCTATGCATACTGATCGAAGTCAGGAGATTATAATTAGTATTACTAAACACTGGCAATAAATGGTAGTGGGTGGGAATACAGCAGGAAACACCCTACAGAGCAGTTTGCAACCAAAAGTTCCTTGGAATTCTAGCTAGGTCTTTTGGGAATGACAGGCAGACTTGGGGAAAGCTGTATAACTATATGCTGGTTGCAACACACAGTTCACTAAAGCACAGTGGTACCGTGGTTTACAAAATGCTTTTGTTTGCAAACAATTTGGGTCACAAACAGAAGCATTTGGCAAAATTCCGTTTTTGTTTGCAAACTCTGTATCAGGTAACAAACAGGACCAAGGTCATCTTTTCCAAAATTGTAGAACAAATTAAGCTTGTGAACCAAGGCATCACTTATTTTTTTCACCTTATTTTTTTTTTAAGCTTCTAAATATGACATGAGGCCAAGCGTGGTGGTGCATGCTTGTAATCCAAGCACTTAGGAGGCTGAGGCATGGCTGCAAGTTTGAGGTCAGCCTGGGCTACGAAGTGAGTTCAAGGACAGCTTGAACTGCATAGTGAAATTCGGTCTCAAAAAGACCAATAAATAAATAAATAAATAAATAAATAAATAAATAAATAAGACATGCAGTAAAAGCAATTTTTAAACAAAGTAAAAGTTAAATTTTATAGCTAACAAAAAAAATTTTTTGAGACTGACTCTCACTGTTGCCCAGGCTGGTCTTAAATTTGTGAGTACAAGTGATCCTGCCACCTCAGCCTCCTAAGTGGCTGAGATGACAGTTGTGCCACATGCCAGCAAAAGCTGAAGATATAACTAGAGATGGCTCTTTAATTAGAGTCTTAAAAAAAAAAAAAGAATTACAGCTCATGTGACACCTATAGCAGGGCTATCTGTAGTAAAAGTTCTTTGTAAACAAGGATAATTCAAACACCAAAATAACTTCCAAAAATTTTAAATCAAAGGTAATAAAGGCAGTTAAAGCCTGACTCACATTTACCTAAGTAAAGCACTTAAAAACCAGGGCATCTACCTAGGGCAGAGGTATAGATTCTCATCAAGGGACTCTGTGGCTTAAGAGTCTTCACTTGACAGCTGGGCACAGTGGTGCACACCTGTAACCCCAGCTACTCAAGATGCTGAGGCAAGAGGATTGCAAATTTGAGGCCACCTAACCTAGGCAACTTAGTGAGATCTTGTCTCAGAATAGAGAGTGTATATGCCAGGGATGCAGGTTAGCAGCCTTAATTTCAACTTTCAATCCTGGTACAGAAGGAGGAGAGGGCAAGAGTCCTCACCCAACCTCCACAATGCCTGAGTAGAGATATTCTTTGTGAAGATTCATTCAAATCATGGCTTTGAGCTGAATTCTACTAGTCCTGGGAAAAAGAGGTTCTAAGTGAGGTTCCTGATAGGACTTTTAGCACTCATTTTCTTTGGCCTGCAAGAGGCCAGAAGGTCCTCAGTACTAAATTTTGAATTAATGTCACTGTCAATCTAAACCATTCAAAATGGATCAGACTGTGGGAAAGAATATCTTTTCTGATCCAGAAAGAATGGACAGACTCCTGCAGTAGTTTTCTTCTTCTATAAGTAAATTTTGATTGTAGTGTCTGAACCTGATGAAGTTCTTTGTGATTCAAATTCAGGAAACAGGACATGAATGCAAATATTTTACTGGTAACAAAAGACTCTGGAAAAGTACCAGCACTAAGAAAAACTATACTGATAGTATATTTCAACATGTCTACTCTCTTAATGACTTTATGATAATGGTATTATAGAGAAGTCCTTTAAAGGAGAGCTATATTTAGGATGGTTGGTAGTATCCTGTTAACTAATCTTGTAATTTACCAATGACTACTCCCCAAATATAAAAAATTAAACTGTATATTATGGATTTATTTCTTAGAGATATATCCTTCCCAAAGTATTCCTGCTCCTGCTTAAATTGGTTATTCAAAAAAATATATATCACAAAATGCAGGATAAAATCTGGACCAGTTTATTTATTTACTTTTGAGACAGGGTCTCACTATGCAGTTCAGGCTGGCCTTGAACTCACTTTGTAGCCCAGGCTGGTCTCGAACTCACAATGATCCTCTTGCCTCAGCCTCCCAAGTGCTGGGATTACAGGCGTGTGCCACCACACCCGGCACCTGGACCAATTTATTTGTATTCTGCAATTCCGAGTGCATCAAGATTCTAGGCTGAGAAACTGTTTTCTCAACTTTCCACTTTTACCAGCAACTCTGAAGGCTTTTATAGAACATGAGAACAAAGTGCAGTTTGAAACACCAAGGTTTACATTACTGTTTCTTAAATTTTTCAAAAAAGAACAAGGTGGGAAGGGAGTAGGAAAGATAGGGTTCAGGCGTGGGGAGGGAATATGGCGCCACATTTATTAATCACATTAAAAACTAAGCATGCCAACATCTGGAGCTAAAACAACCAGCAAAATCACCACGTTCAGACTCATATTGGCTAACTCTATCTATCCCAGCATTCTCTTGGGACAGCGGTTTGCCCTAGGCTCTACCACAAGCTTGGTGAAGTACACAGCCTCAATTACTAGAGCGTGCAGCCACAACGACCTGGTATTACGGAAACAGTCAGTCACCACTTGAGTTAACATTCCATACCCTAACAACTGGCCCCACCCCAGCCCAAAGGAGGAGTAAATCTTGCCCACCCGAGCCCTAGCCCACACCACAATGTTAATAATTATAACAAGCAGTAACCCATCTGTTATATCAGAGAAGGGAACAGAGACTCCACTGAGAGATTTAGAGTGAGATGTTAACATTTCTTCAGCTGACTGCACAAACAAACAAACAAAAAAAAAAAAAAAGAGAAATAATTCATTTGGAGATATGAAGTCATGAATAGCTGATGTGTATTGCTTTTAACCATGCACTGATGCAAAACTGAAGCAACCATTAATAATAAAAATTAAAAGGACATATGTATTTACACACAATCAGACCTGTTTGATCTGAAGCAGTTTGCAGATTCTATCTGTGTGTGATTTGAAATAAAACAAAAAATGGGGATTAGCATGGCCACAGCACACCCTAATGTAGGAGGGCACACAGACAGCTTTTTAGAACTCTTGAGGGTTGCATAAATTTGGCATGGCTAAGCCTGATTCAAATATACTCATGCCCACTGAAAAATAATTACTTTCTTATTCCTTGGCAATTCACTCTGAATGATTCCTAGCATTCCCAATCACGGTAACCTAATGCTACATCACTCCCCTCTTCCAGCTGCCTGACCCTAACAATCAACTCGATCCTGACCCATAGCACTCACGTGTATGCTCACCTCCTGCCAACAACCATATATTCTGACCACAGCGTTTTTCTCACATATTTCCTGTACTTAAGAATTTTATTTTTTACATACTTGGAACACATCTGCCTTCGACTTTTCAAAGGGAATGCTACTGCCTTTAAGGCACTTTTTGTAATGACTTCTGAAGCTGTTACATCAAAGTCTCAGTTTCCCATGGCTCAACGTCACTTTGGGATTTTCTACTGTGCTCTGAATCCATTTTATCAACAAATTAATTTGATGTTTCCACACTGACTGTATTCTTGTGCACAGTTCTGTAACTGTGTTTTAAAATTAGAACACAATGGAAGAGTTCTAAATACCATTCCTCTATCAGTGACGTTAATTTGCATATAGTTTAATCTTAAACTAGTTTTATTAATCTCACATTGGCAGACTTTTGCCCTATCTTACTTTTAATGTCACCTTTTAATATCACTACCCTTTTTTTTTTTTAAGGTTTACATTAAAACAGGACTTTGGTGAGCATGTGATGTCAAGACAACTTCTTTCTACCTGAAAGACAATGACATCATGTGACACTGAAGAGGAAGGAGGGTGTGTGCTTCAAGACCAGCAGACAGAATGAAAGTTTGTTACCTCCATGTAGTATACTAGATCAACACAGCAAGGTGAGTGTGTGTGTGTGTGTGTGTGTGTGTGTGCGCGTGTAAGCATATGCAGAGGGGAACATCAGTGTGATGCTTATAAACACTGCAGCAGAGCAGAGGTCTCTTCCAATTAGCGACAGTGCATGTTGGACCCCTGAGAGTTGCTTTATTTGCTCCCAGATGCCTCTTTTTCCTCACTGTTTCCCCACCCCAGCTGAAAACCACTGCTTTAGGAAACATTAAGTTCTTACATGGCAATATGGCACCTATGAATAAACGTGAATAACACAGACTCAAATTCAAAAAACATATAATGGTATTACAGTTACTATTTTTGACAGAGATCTATATACTCTGAAAAGTAATGTTTATATTTTACTTTATTATTATCTAAAATTGGGGTCAAGGGAAGAAATTATAATGATCTACTTGGTATCTTCAACTTAATACTTCTAAGACATGACAAAGGATCTTTAATGAATCAAATGTTTCAAACAGTTTACTATTTCATATCTCTTCAAATTAGTTCATTCTAAAAATCTCACTGGGTAGCCACATTAATAAAATAACTGAATTATTAAAAGTCATTAAATGTTTTCTTCCATCACCCAGCTATCAGCGAACCTCTTAACGAGTTTGTTACTAGCCAAATGAACTCACTAATTTTCCCATGTGAAAGAAGGCAAGAGAAATGCATATCTCAGTTTCTGAGTTCAACGCAACTTCAAACTTATATAGTAGCACAGTCCAATCACTACTAGGATTTCGCTACAGGGCCCAATGTGGGATTCAACTAAATTGTATTTGGATAGAGTTCTACTTCTTCCCTTTTTACCTTTCAGTCATAAGAAAATGTACCCATCACTAAGATGTCCAATATAAAATATCAAGGGCAAACGTGATTGGCAAATTAAAAGAGGCAGCACTGATGGGACAGTGTATAACACACTTGGTGCAGATACGTGGCAGTGGGACAGGAGCACATGATTTTGGAGGAAATGCCATTATGCCTAGAATGTGACTGTATGCACTGCTGAGGTAGCAGGGCTTAGATCACACGCTCACAAGTCTTGATTGTCCAAAAAAGCCTCTGTTCCCATCTCTAACGTGGAGCTGGAATGGTTAGTATAATTCAATTTTTTCACTGCAATCCACAATCTGATTGATTGGCAGGTCACACTGGCACTCCTACCTGAGGTATTTTAGCGCTAATGATTGGTTCCTGTAAGACTATTCTATAACAGAACACAGGAAGAGCAGTTCAAAAAACACAGCTGTGGAAGGAAAACAATCATACAAAAAAGCCCACAACAGGGCCCACCAGCCTTTTCTTTCCTTTGGATGCAAGCATGCTTTTCACAGAACGAAAATTAGGAGTTTGTTATCCCACTTAGAAGGTGAATTAGGGTGACCTATGCCTTTTCTACTAGGCAAAAAGAGTGGAGGAGGGGTAGACACATGATCTGTCCATCACACTCTCAATTCCTATCCCAGCAGGTTGCTTTATAAATTGTGGACACAATTGCTAGATCAGCTCTCCAGAAAGCGGTGTGCTGCAAAGAAACAGAGAGGAAGAAAATGGCTAGCAGGGATCACTATCTAAGAGTGGGACAGGGAAAGGGACTGTAAAAAACCCCTCACCATTAATATACTGGAAGCAAAACCAGCTTCTCCCTAAGTCTTCTCCTCTGATTCAATGTGTCTTATATACTATATAAATCTAATCCTTCCCATACTAATGAGTGTTTCTGAGGAAACAAGAACTAAATGTATATGGGTAGATTTCCACAGATGGGAAAACGTACAAAGACAGGAATAAATGCAACGTAGAACAGTTGTTCATGTTTTAAAGTAGCAGTCTTTAGCTCCTCACATACGGAATACAGACTATCCACTTTTAATAGTTACACTTCTATTAGTCCCATCTCAACAGTTGCCTCATAATGCAATCTTGTTTCTCCTCAGAGGGCTTGGATTTTATCTCAGCACTGGTGACCAAATTTTTCTCCATAAAGCTCTGCTTTAAAATATGTACAAATAGATGATAAGAAAATTACTTTTAAGTACTTTATTCAGGAAGGAACCATTGATCAAAAAAAAATATTTTGGCCACATCACTGAATTATTTGTTTAGTTTCATAAGGTAATTCAATGAATAGGTTTTTTTTTTTTAAAAAAAGAGTATTTTCTTGACAAGTACAGAAAAATCATCTCTCTCAATAAAATTTTACACTTGAAAGTAAGGAAAGGAAAGAACTACAAACAAACATCCAACCGGCTGACTTAAGATGACAGTAGGCAATTCTTAACAAGACAGAACTAGGTTATACTTTTTAAAAACTATGAGGAAAAAAACTAGATTTGGGGCCAGGGATTTAGCTCAGTGGCAGAAGTGCCTGCCTGGCAAGCACGATGTCGTGAGTTTGATCCCTGGTACCAAAAACAAAACAAAACAAAACAAAGCAAAGCAAAACAAACCTTAACATTTAATTTAAATGGAAAAGTTTGCTCTCTTAGATTAGATTTCAAGAAAACAACATAAAGATGAGTTTAATGAGAATAGGGGTACTAATGTATATGGGAGAATGTATATATTAACACCAAGTGTAAATGTGCAATTTGGTGTAAAAGATAGATTTACCCAACTCTCAAGTTTACCTGTAGACATGGGAAAAAAGATATTTTTTATTATTTCTTGCAAACATTCTAAAGAAAGCGGTGGATTTTAATTAAAATATAAAGAGAAGTCATGAAATACGGATTAGCTGCATTTATACTTAGCTATATTAATAACTATAAAATTCTTGGCCAGTCACAATCTAAGAAAACCATCTATAAAGTTAGAGTGTTGGACCAATTGGCCAGAGAATCTCTAGTTGAATGTGGAATTAGTTCACTAAAAAGGTACTATGCATAGCTTTTGAGAGGCAAGGGTAAAGAAAGTAATCTAGGCAATTTTAACCTATACCCACAAAAGAATTTCATGCTAACTAATTTTTCTTATAAAACTGTTTCTTAATGACTTGGATGACTAGATGAAGCTGGTATTCAGAATAAGACCTTTTGAAGAGGTCCTAATGAGACTTTAAAACTTGAAACCTTTCTCTCTGTTAGATTACTTCATCCATCTTTTAATATGACAAATCAATCATAGAACTTCACCTTTTGCTAAACAGTTTAAACAATGGGTTAAGTGGTATCATGGCCAGTAAAATAAAAAAAAATCTCATGTGATAGTTGAAAGACTGTAAGGGTGTAGGTTGTTAATGATACCACTCGTCTCCCTGCCAGACCTTGAGAAAAGAGACCTACTGGTGGTGGACCTGTGTATAAAGAAAGGTCCTAAAATACTGAACATTTGGCATCCTCTTGTTACTACACTCTTCACTGGCATTAAATTCTTGCAGTCCTTTTACAAGTTTAAATTTTCTCCAAGTACGTGAAATAAGAAAGCACAGTTTAGAAAGCTTATTTTCTTCTACAAAATTCAAAGCTCTAATGATCTAGAGAGGGATATGAAATGAGAAGAGAAGGAGAAGGGAAAGAGTTGGTGGTTTAAGGCTAAGCTAATCTTGCTATTTATGTATGCAAATGACACGAAGTAACAAAAGACTTTAAACCTGCTGATCATCTCAAAAATAAATCAGAGATACACACAATATTTGTGGGTATAGGAAGGGAAAAGAATATGTCCAGTAGACTGACCCTAGCAATCAGGAGACCCAAAGGCTCAGTTTTTGCACCCAGGGGCAAGCGCAGTGGCAGAGAAGCATGCTTGCATTCTTAAATATATAAATATATATATATATATATCCACAAGGAAAAGGAAATAAAAACAAAATAAATTACATTAAAACAAAAAACAAAATAACCAAACCAAAGAAACAGAAAAAAAAAGGCTGGCTTGTCAGGGGATGGGGTCGAGAAGGCCCCGGTGTGTGTACTTACATAGAGGTCAGCACCGTAAAATCCGTCCTGGTAAACCACACTGCAGAAAATCCACACAAAAACAAAAACAAAAAAACAAAAGAACAGAAACACATTCCGGTTATTGAGGACGGCAGCATGCACATGCGCTCTACACAGGCAGGTGATGTATGAATCCGTAACCTGGACTGGGGCCACAGTAACACAGTGAGGGAAACGTGAAAGTGCACACTTGCATTACACAGCTACAAGACATGTGGGAGAGTGAAAGGTGTGCAAAACTAGAATAAGCATCTGGATGTTTGATAACTAAAGTAAGATTAACAAAACAAAACCACTCAAAGAGCCTAATATGGTCATCCCAAATCAGCTGCATTGGAACATCCACTTTTCATATCTGGAGTATTTTAAAAGGTAAATCTGTTCTAGGAGAATGTTTTTCTTTAAAGAGTTTTTAAAAAGGGTAGAGATGGAGAGGGGTTTAACATCAAATAAGTGAACCTAAAGAATTCCGTTAGGGCAGGATGTGTATGTAAAGTGCCTTACAAAATTATGTTTATTATTTTACGTTTATTTACAAAATTATGTTTATTGTTTTATAGTGAAATGTAAATTTTTTAATATCCATACATCACCTGCTTTTTACCCTGCACATTAGACATGCAATAAGAATTGGCTGATCACACAAGCATGCAAAGTATTATTATTCAGCATTTTTAAGAACCAATGCAACACCTCAGAAAAACAAGTCAATCAATTCTGACCAAAGTAAACAGAGAAATGTAATTAAAAAAACAAAACAAAACAACCAAAAATACCCACAATGCATTGCTTTCACAAGCAGAGATAATGAGCTAAAGGTTAAAGGTGATTGGTCCAAGGTCCAAGAATTGAAAGGTGCAGTGGGGATCCCAGATAGTAACAATATAATCCAGAGTGGGAAGGAGTAGCTGAAAGATTTTAAGGGTTCTTTTTTTTAATCATAAGAGTACTCATGGAATCCTGAAAAAAAAACAGTTGATAACTGAAGTTCTGGGCATGACCAAGGATCATCCTGTCTTGTTTAAAGAATAAAATCGAGAGGGTGGCTGGTTAGGAACAGAAGGGCCTGTTTTCCTTTTGAGATAATGACTTCGTATTAAACAAAACATGCAAGTCTTTTATTTTTCTTAAATCTGGAGCAACACTATACTATTATCCTTAAAATACAGATTTCCTAAGTTTTGAGGTAGTGTGTGTATATATATATATATATATATATATATATCTTTCCCCAAAACATTATTTTGGGACCAAAAGACATGAAATAGCAGTAGAGATAAAAGGTAAGATTTTCCTCCTTGTAATTGTTAGGTCAAGATTTGACTATTTTAAATGAGATGATTTGTTTATTGTACATTCAACTAAATGACATGGAAAATTTTACCACTAGTTTCTCTGTTATAATTAACAAGTTGGCAAGTAGGGTCATTAAGCCATATTTTTAACATGAGTATGAAATAACTTGTTTCTTATAAGTAGCTGAAAAGTATCTGAATTTGATTTTCAGTGATATTTTGTTATATTTATAGGATAGTATGGTCACAATTTGCAATGTTCCAAATGTTATGCCTTTGTACCACACAACAGGCAAACTAAACTTATCTTTGATGATTATTTGGCTAAATACTATACATTTGCACAATCTACAATAGCACTTAAAATCTCAAAATAGAAACAAACCTCCTCAGTTGCATTTTAGTATATAAAAAGACTTGTTTGCAATGAGAAAGTTGGTAAAACAGAAAGCACTGAGGCCAAGTGGTGATTAATTAACCTTCAGTGATTTCAGAAAGGAGATACAGGTAAAGATTTAAAAACATTCAATAGTGAAATGTTGACATTAAAAACATCAATAGATTTTGCCCTAAGTCAAATCACTGACTGGGAATATTCACCTAAATTCTAGAAGAAGTTCAATATTTTCTGTATAAAATGCCACAAGGAGGCTAGAACACAATTAATGATGGAATTAGTTTACTAAGCTGAAAAGCAATTCCAGGCCATTCCCCATAAAATACTGGACTTATTCCTTGCCATCTTCCATGTAAACAGGTGGTTTAGTTAATAAAAAAGAAAACATGGGAAATTAGTGTTCAATGTAATGCACAGAAATTGATGTGATTAGACATAAAAGATAAAATATCTTTGAGCAAATATACATCTGACACGGACTTGGTAGAGAATGGGCCTTCAAAAGTGTGGCCAATATGGTGAAATGACCTATATTAAACAGGATGAATCCAATTGCTTTACACAGTTACTTGGGAAGGTTATAAAGAAATCCCATGTTTCTCTGAGCAGTCTTTTTGTAAATGTGACAGTAAATACTTTTGGACAGAAATGGAAGCAGCTTCATGATCAATTTTCCTAGTGTGTAGAAATTTTTATCTTTTACTTAAATATTTTCTTGATGAAACAATACTGTCTTTATTCACTTCTTTAAAGAGATGTCAGAGGTTGAAGGTCACAGGTCAAGTGGTGAGAAAAAAGGATAAAATTAAAAGTCATGGCAGAAGATGGAGATGATGGAATGCATGGGATTTAAACATCTATAACTTGCAAACAAAAGTAATTTTCTGTAGCAGTTCCCTTCCAGTGTCTTTTGGAGCCTGACCACTTCCACATGCATACTTGCCTTATCTAATAAAAGTGCTTTATTCTGTGGTATGGAGGACTCCTAATGGTATGTCCAATTGGTCTATGAATGAATGAATGTTAAATTAGTACACCTCCAGGTGAAGCCAAATTTCCTCTCAGAAAAGGATATACAAAGGAGGTTTTTTCCTTTGTTTTAAATAAGTAGTAGCTAACAGGCTTTTCTGCCACTATTTATCCTCTGTAAGAATACAGAAAAAACCTGCCACAGGCAGAGAAAAGATGAAGAGAAATGTCCCATCTCTGAAAGAGAAAGTCCTTGGCACAACTGACTCATAAAAGTCCACTTCTGGTAAAAATATTCACATTAGGTTGACACAGAAAAACAACTAAAACAAACCTGCCACCATCACTCCTTCTCCCCCTTCAACAGCAAAGGATTTATTTGTTGCTATGGAATCATTCCACTGCATGAGACACCCTCCACACAAAAATCAAAGGATGAAGGATGCTCAGCGATATCAGCTGTTTTACCATCCTTCAGAAGCCAACTGCAGTTTAATCCTCCTAATTCTCCCTTTCTCCCTTGATTCAATTGGACTTGGTTCATCTTTGAATTAACCTCTTTTAATCCATTTCCTACAAAGAAAGCAAATCCATTGTGGGTAACCAGCTCTGCTGCTCACCACCCAGGCAGTGAAACCAAGGGGAGGGCACATGTGCCAGCCTCTGCCCCAACACAGGGTGACAAGAAGGGGGTGAGCACAGCAGATGCAGTCTGGTACTACAATCTCCAGCTCCTCTCTTCATTCTCTGCAGCAGTGTTAATCCATATTCGTGCTCTGTTGAGTGATCTCCATGCCAACACACTGCTAATAAACACAAGCTGGTTCTGGCCACTGTCTTAAGCCCTTACCATGAAGGCTTAAGGTGGCCAAAACCAAGACTTATATAATGCATTGACATTTTGTTACATTCTGATGATGCTCTATTTTGACTCTTGCCATCTAATCCATTAATTTGCAAATATTCATACTATGTGGCACAGCAATGTCCCAGAAGTTACAAGAGGGCCATGGTATTCTTTTTTTTTTTTTTTTCCCTTATCCAATTTCCTATTTTAGACACATACTGATTTTGGAATGTAATGCTTACCCTGGATAGGCGGGGATGGCTGTAGGAGGTACCGCTCGAACTGCACCATATACTGTCCGCCCTCTGCCCCTCAGATGGGCTCCTCTGAAAGCAGCCGCCGTGGTGGCTGCAGTTGGGTAAGGGAAGCCAGGAACTAAAGGGAGACCCAAAATATGACAGAAATTTCAATTTGCATTCAATAGCAGATATAGTCACAACTCACTGTAAACAAATTATAGAAAAGATGAAAAGCTGTGTATCACATCGTTCCTCAAAAGCAGCAACACAGTCTTTAGTGCATGTTCTGCTCTAGGTCTCTGAGTGTCACAGAAGTGGAGCGACCTAACATGTACAAGGGAATGATTCCATGACTAAATTATCACGAGCCTTCGGTAAGTTTATCCTGTTCCTTCCTATTTTGCCATTACAATGAAAGCTAGTGAAAAATAGGTCAAGAAGCTGAGGACTATTACCACAATAAGAGACAAGACTTCTAATTTCTGTGGACAGCTTATATCAGATTGATATGAACTCTTTAAAAGGTCAATTATTAATTTTGTTTCCTAACATTATGTGAATACAATTAATCTGCAAAACAATGCTCTTTTGTATTTTTACATGGTGTCACCTCCAAACCAAACAACAGTTAAATATTTCATTTCATTAGGTAGTTTCTGACTGTCCTTTATCTGAAATGTTTTAATGCAGAAATGTAAGGTGGGAGGAAAACCACCCCTCCCCTGTCATGCTATCAAGAGGCATACAATCTCAAAGGGCTTATTTTATTTTATTTAAAAAAATTATTTTTTATTTTTTATTTTTTGTCTTTGAGACAGGGTCTCGCTATGCAGCTCAGGCTGGCCTTGGGCTCACTTTGTAGCCCAGACTGGTCTTGAACTTGCAAGGATCCTCCTGCCTCAGCCTCCCGAGTGCTGGGATTACAGGTGTGTGCCACCACGCCCGGCTTCAAAGGGCTTATTTTAAATGTTTGTCCTCTGGAAAGTGTGCAGAGACATTACTTCCACATCCACTGAATCCTGTTTAATTATATCTCTTGCTGGAGTAAAAAGGCTCAGGTTATAGTGACTTTAGAGATATCAAGGGATCTGAGAATAATTGATAATTCTGGAGGTGCTTTTAAGTGACACTCTACTAGAAAGACTAATGTGGGCCATGAGAAGACATGAATAACATATGCTTACACATATGTATGTCTTTTTGTTTTCCTTACTGTCAAGTACAGAACAAATATTCTTCACATGCCCTCAACCCTCTTTCCAATTACTTTTGTTTTGTGGCCGTCTTAATATCCAGTGAGGAATACTCTAGTACAGGTTAAACCGAACAAGGCATAGTGATAATATTTATTGCCCTCTTGAGACTATTTTCTTTTCAGTTATGTATTATACTAGAAGAAACCAACCAACCAGCATACCACCGTTCACACACACGAGTCAAAAATCCATGCCAGGCCAACATAGGCTACTTACTGATTAAAGGAATGTAAGTGTTGATACCCCCTCTTCCTGATAGGGGCACTGCCGCATCATTGCCTAGGGACACATCTGCTTGAAAGCTGGATGCTGATTGTATTAAAAAAATTTAAAAACATAAAAAGATTACAAAGGGGTAGAAAACTGAAACCATCGAGGCTGTGATAGTTAAACAGCACAAACGGAAACATCAACTTAAATACTACCTGCATATAATTCAGGGCCATACACAGCTCCAACTACTGGACTTAATTTCCAACCTGAAATAGAAAAGAAGGCAGTGAGCATTTAGATTACTGAGGGAAAGGAGTGACCAGTTCATATCAAGTTGGCCTCAGACACCTTTGGGCTTGTATTTGCCTATTACTAATTATCCCTTAGATTGCCAGCTTGGGGTTTATATGAGAGGGTGTGGCATTGTCTTGAAGCAGGACTAGAATGGCTGAAAGGATAATAAGAGGGTCAAGAAAAGTAGGCAGGGCATGGAGAAAGGCAAATTGAGAAAGAGAAAGGAAGATGGAGAGGGAAAAAGAGCAAGAAAAAGAGACAGAAATAGATCCTGGGGTTTGCTATATTGCTGTCACATTACCTAAATGACCTACTCTTAGTTTAGCAAAAGGAAAAAAGGCAGTGTCATTCTGTACCCCATGGTCATGCACCTTCTTACACATCATCTTAACAGTCTTTACCACCATAGTTCTTTTATAAAGGTATTATCTGACTGGATTCGAATTTGACCTGGACCTTAAGACTGCAGGTGAATTATACTATGCTGGTTTTCTGGGTAGAATGAAATCCCCTTTCATTGGAAATTACCACTGGATTTCACTGGGGTTCACCAAGTAAAAAGAAAAGACATACAATAATAAAATTGAAGGTACATTCCAACTGCAGTGGTTTGATCTGTAATGAACATATTTAAGTGAATCAGAATTTTTAAAAGACATCAGATTCTTAATGAACATTAGCTTCAACATTTATAAATATTAGAAGTTTCTAAATATTATATTTGATGTTATTTTATTCCTTCTTTGCCTTTTAAAAGTATGTATAGAAATATGGCAAGTGCTTTATAAAAAAAGAATATATCGCTGGGGATTTAGCTCAATGGCCTAAGCGCCTGCCTGGCAAGCGTGAGGTCGTAAGTTCAATCCCCAGTATCACAAAATAAATAAATAAATAAACAAACAAACTATTCAATCACTTATGAAAATTTTACTCAATAAATGTTTATTGAATTTTATACACACTAAGCAAACATACTTTATTACTTTTCCAAAAGACTGGCTTTTTTGATTTCAGTCCCTTGCACTGTGCCACTGCTACTTTATAAATATATGAATGGAAGCTAATTCTATCGAAATAACCTGATTTAAATGGCAATAAGCAAAGGCATTACTCAAGAGAGAATCTATTCATTCTCAATCAATCCAAGCTCCTGTGCTATGTGGTATTTTATATGTTCCTGATGATGGTTCTCCATTATTCTCTATAAAATTGTGGTAGAATCTGAGTTCAAATCCTACTTGAACTATGAGAGCATGAATGTTTCACAATGTCAAATGCGTAAGCTGCAAACAGACTGTGCAGTATTTCTGCATTGAATTAAATGATTCCAACAAACATAGATGAAAATACTGACTTAAAATTCTCTAGAAGGTTTCAAGTGTAACTCTTCTTAGGACCTTCAACATAGCAGCAGCAGTTTTCTTGAGTATCAGGTTTGAATAATAATTTAAGATAACATCCAAAATTTGACCATTATCTCTCCTACCAATGAATGGCCTTATTTCCTGAGCATTCTTTTGTTTTCTTTTGTGGTACTAGGGATCTAACCCAGGGCCTCACACATGGTAGGCAAGGACTCTTTAACAGCTTAGCCACACTCCCAGCCCCAAGTGTCTTTTGAATACACAAACGGATGCAAGTTGTTATGCTGTTAATAATACTTTGAGTATGCTTAGCTTTATACAGTTTACAATACATTCACAAATGCATTTCATAGATGTTATCTGGCCTTCACAAAACCCTAAGGGGGAGACACGTGCCATATTTATGATTGTTGGTAAATATTATAGTTTTTTGGGCTTCCTTTCTTAAATAGACAGGGTTGGGTTGATGATTTCTAAAGAGGCAGGTACTAAAATTCTGTGGTTACTAATACAGATTCGAAAATAATCTGACAGGTTAAAAAACTGGTCTGGTGTCACAGAGTAAAATGTAGAGTCAAATCCAAACATAAAACTTCTGTCTTCTGAAATCCTATCAGATGTTCTTTTTGTCATGCCATTCTCTCTGGAACTAAAGAAAATCTGATATACTTTATGTCTCTTTTTCCCTTTTGTTCACATTGGGTTTTTATCAAAATTATAAAAACTTATTTTATTCTATTTTTTGGTACCGGGAATCAAACTCACAACCTCACACTTGCCAGGCAGCGTTTGTGCCACTGAACTATATCCCTGGCCCCAAAAACTTATTTTTATAATAGTAGTAAAAATAAGAAAGCAAGAGGTAAAGCAAGAAGCAGTGGTATTTTATGATTATACCACTAATAAAATGGGTAAAGAAAATGGAAATTATGCTGACAAATTCTATCATGTGTGTAAAAAGCTAAGCTGAACATATTTAGTAAAGACCTCATATGTTAATTGACTACTAATATATTTCTACCTGATTTAAGATTTTACTAGTATAGAAAGCTACATTCTAAGTACAGTGGATTCAAACTTTCAAAGAAAGCAGTAAAAACTATCTCTTTTATTATAAATAAAATCTTACGCAGAACCCTAAGATATACAACAGAGAACAAAAAGTAGTTCAGGCCAAAGCAGAACTGGAAGGCTGGGGATGTAGCTCAGTAGAAAAGCACCTACTTAGCATGCATGAGGCCCAAGGTTTGATCCTCAGCACTATCACCCCCTGCTCCCACCAAAAAAAGCAAAGGAACAAAAGGTAAGGAAGGAAAAAAAAGGAAAACAGGCAGCGAGAAAACAGAGCCAGAGACTTCAGGATCCAGCCCATTTGCTTTCCCTCTTTATTTTTTCTCAGGATGGCTCTGTAGACCAGTTTGCAAAATCACTGTGAAACTGCAGGTTAAAATTATGTTCTATCACATTTAGAGAACATGAATCTATGTTAAATTTGACAACTGATATAAAAATTGTTTTTGTTAGAATTATTCATAAAAAATTTCCCTCTCATTGAGAAACATCTATAAATTTACTATATAACTTGTAATCATGAAACAGAAAATTTTTCTCTTTCACACAAACACACAAACTATGGCTGTTACTGCCAGGCCTTAAGGAAAGCAAGAGGTCTAGAGTTACAAAGTGGTAATATACTTATCCTCCAACTTATCCTACTCACACTCACATGAAGAATGAGTAGTAAAAGTAGAGTTGCTATACTTTTAGCCACACTGTGTACAAGTCTAACATAATAGAACTATAGTAACTTGAGAGAAAAAGAGAGGGTTCAAGAAGTCCTAGTTTAGGTGACTAGGCAACTTCAAATGACATGTTTGTACCGTGTAGAAGATGAATGATGAGAACAAAACACCCTAATAACTAAAACGCTTAGCTTAATTCTAAGGAAAAAGTTAACCTGTAAACATAAAACACTCTCCTAGGGAGACTACTTCAATACAAATAAAACAAACTGTCAAGACTGAAACAGAGATTCTTAGATGTTTATACACGTTCATGTGTTTACATTTAAGAATGACACTCCCCCCAAAGACAATTTGTAAGTTCTTACCATTTGCATATGGTGTGACCATCTTCTTATTGGTCATTACACGTGCTGTGGCATTATTCACCTAAAAATAACAAGTGGAAAGATGGGGCAGGGAGGAAGTAGACCACATTAAGGAACATGAAGTTGTTTATCCAGTAATACAGCACTTAATTTGAAATGCAAATTTCCAAGAGCATTGATTTATGTAATATAAAATTTTAATTTAGATGGTTATTAAATGAGGCTAACAAGAGTAAAATGCAGTTTTTGTATGGAAACCTAGGGCTACTTTATCACTCAGTATTCTAAAACAAATAAATCTGTAAGTTCTTTGGACATCCTTAAAGAGAAGTCTGCATTAAGAAAAATACGGAAAAAAGTAAATAGGAAACAATTATATTCACAAATGAACTCTGAAATTCATTAATAAAATAGTCTTGCCACCTGTGTAAGGAAGGGTTAGGTTTTTTTTTTTTAACAGGAAAATGACAAAAATAAATCTAGTGATATTGCCAGTCTTCATGGTTTGCATTTTTAATGTTTGTCTAAGTTTTTCTAATTAAAAAAAATATATACAGGAACTTAAATCCGCATGTTGATAGTCTTGAGGGTCACTGTACATTTTCTAGACAACATGGTCTTTAAGTTTTCAGAAGACATTTAATGCAGGCACGTGAAGTGTGAAAATAAAGTGTTTTTCTTCTATTTTATGTCACGCTCCACTCTTACAGCATAATTTAAATAAAGCACTCTCAGTGCTAAAGTGAGCAGATGCTGCTAGAGAAAAGATGCACAGAACTTAGAAGCCTGGACAAAGCAGTCCAGCATCAGGACCACCTCAAAGCTCTTGCAGGGGGGTAAAGCCTCACCATAGAATGTCACTGTCTTTTTAGGTCATAATCTATGCCAATTTTAAAAGAAATTATAAAATATAAATGTGCTAAACTCATGCTCTGCACAGATGGATTTTAGGTAGTACAAGAATTAAAAACACGGTAATGTGTCTTTCACAATTTGTGCAGTGAGGCTCATCCTGCATGAGGGACACTTGAAACTGCATTTATTCTTGTATGACCCCCTGATAATACAAACATTTCACATTTATAAAGAAAGAATGGGAGACAACAATGATGAAACTGAGACCATGCAGTTAAAAAAACACACGCACACAAATGAAAGGGGGAAAAAAACAAAACAAACAAACCACAACTACTTCAGAAAGAGAGAAAGTAAAGAGCAAAGTTAGAATGAATCAAGAGCTTAAACCAGCTGCTAGAACAGAATGCAACCAAGCACATAAAAGGAAAATGGCCAGAACCAATCAGAAACCACGAGTCAGCAAAAGAGACCAACAGCTGCATGGAACAGAGAAGGGAAGGGAAACAAGAACAGGAAAGTACAGGAACAAGATTTGGGTAAAGAGAACAATGAGGCAGGGAAAAAAGAAAAGAGGAAGGGTGTTGTGGGCAGTAAAAGAACAGTCAAGGGCAAAGAAAGAGCTGCAAACAGGTTTGAGAAGGAGGAAAAGTAGAGAAGGAAGGACAGGAAGTGCATTAATAAAACCAGCCAAACTAGAGTTCAGTAACTCTGAGTAAGATGTGCAAGGGGAAAAAAATCACCATGAAGTCAGTAATCAAACAGCTCAGACTACTACAAAACAACATGTACATCCAAAGTCCAGGCGGCATTACTCAACAGCATTGAAAATAAAAAGGGGGAAAGGAAAAGAAAGGGAAGGGAAAAGGAACAACAAGTCAAATCACATTTTGTAGTGTTAATGTGAGATGGCAGATGGACTCTTTCTTTCTTAATTGTTTTGTAATTACATTTGTTTAAAGTTTCTTCTCTAGCGCTTTTTTTTCCACTTACCGCCAATGGGCACCATCACCAGCATTGTATAGTTACGATGGAAAGAGTGAGTCAAGTGAAGGGCCCTAAATGTTAAACCATTGGAAAGGGGGGAAAAAGCAAAATATGCAGACATCTTACTCAAATGGAGGCTTTTATATTTAATACTTTTAAAAACTGGGAAAGGGGAAAGGAGCCAGTTAACCTTCAATGTAGTGTTAAAAAGGGTTGGTGAGCCCTGGTGGCTGACTCCTTCACAATTACAGTACACTCACTCACTAGCCAGCCACCAAACCTTATGTTTGAGGATGTTATTTGTAAAATCTAAGAATCAACTGGTAAAATTCTTCATATTAGATAAGATTTAAAAACCATCTGAGTTTTGGGTTCTTTCCTCCCTCCCCACAACCTCTATATAATCTGTTCCAATGGAGGCGAACTGGCCTCCTAAGAGAAAGAGGATATTGGTTGGCCCCTTGATTGATCACGGAACATAATGTTACCAATTAGATAGCTTTTAGACGCTTTAAAAATTGGTTTTGTTTAGGCCTGACCATAGGAATTCAGAGTCTGGCAAACTGAAGCAAAGGAAAAAAATCAAGAGCAGAAGGATGGACATTTTGGGAAGAGGAAAAAAGTAAATGAAACACACACACACACACACACACACGGAAAAAAAAAATTAAAGTCCCAAACAACCAAAAAAAGGGGTAGGCAGATAGTAGTGTTACTTTTTATTTTAGTGCAAGAAGGTGAAGAACACAGAGATACACACACACAGTGCACACACACAAGATGGGGTTTCAAATGTGAGATAAGTGAGGCAATACAAAAAAAGAGAAATAAAAGTATAAACCAGAAATTGAATTATTGAAGACATGCACCTCGATTTTACGGCCCTCTACCACGGTGCCGTGTAATTTCTCCCTGGCCCTGTCTGCATCAGCACTATTCTCGAAAGTTACGAACCCGAATCCCTGCATGCAGCGGGAGAAGGGGGGAAAACATGCACATCGTTACATTAAAATACTGATCTCTTGGTAAATAGAGAAAAAATATCACAGTATGAAACTGACATCAACAACAACTCAGCAATAGTCTCCCAAAGTCACAGTTTTGGCCCATGCATATTTTGTAAAGGGAAATTAAACCCAATAAAAGGATAAAGAACTGTAATAACAACAGTAATTTAATTAATAACAGTAATAAAATAAAATATAAAGCATGTGAGGCCAGACCAAAATTAAGGTATAGTTACTCGGATCAAACTATCCATCAAGGAATCTGAATATAAATATCATGCCCTTCTCTCTCAATTCATGCTGTTAATGCACATTTCCCTTAGGTATTAAAAGAATTAAACCGACTAACATCCTAAACCTATTATTCTCCAGTAACTGCTATATGAAATCTGACATTCAAGATCAATCACGATATAATGAGACTTTTTTTTAGACACTCTAATCATCTTAGTCCCACTTTGCCTGTTTCTTGTGCCACTATTAATTCCTTAAGCAACAGGGTAACATAAGAGATACAGTATTTCTGAACCATAATTCTGTAGGTACAAGGAAGGGAAGAGGAGTATTCATGCTCTTCTAAGCAAGTGAAAGTATCACTAAACAACAGCCAATTGCCACCTTTCTTCAATGCCAATTTTAAATGAACAGATTGACAACTAAAGTGAAAATATTTCCAGGTAAACTTCAGAAAACTGTTAACCCAAATTAGCCTAAATTATTAATCTATTGTTGTCTATATCTGGTATTAAATGTATCAGTAATTTTGCAGATATAGCATGGGAAAAGTAGCAGCCAATAGGCAATCTATGTTGACAAGATCTATATTACTGACATCAGTTATATATGCTTATAATTCAATAGGATAAGTATACAACAATGTACCTGATGAGTAATGATTAATTTAACATACTTGTCTCTTGTAGATACTACAAGAGCAGGGCAAAGTCTTAACTCATGAAATAGACAAATCGGGAGATCAGGGATAACTCACTTCACTTCTCTGTCCATAGCACCATGCTACTAAGTTCAATGTCAGCAAGATAACATCACAGAGCTACTTTATAAAGCTTTCATCAGCTTTATTGTACATGCCTAGTCCTTATTTTTCTACTGTGCGACTATTAATTTTACAAATAATTTCAAGCTACTTACATCCGCAGAGTGGTAAATTTTTTATTTTTTGAGCCAGGGTCTCACTACGTAGTCTAGGATGGTCTTGAACTCACTATATAGCCCAGGCTGGCCTTGAACTTGAGGCAATTCTCTTTCATCAGCCTACCGAATGCTGGGATTACAGGCGTGTGCCGTTACGCCTGGCTATCAGAGGGGTAAATTATTACGATTTTCTGGAAAGTCATTTTCTAATCACTTTGGTGTTCCTCTAGAACCTTTAGAATATTTCATTTTAGAATAACTCAAAACGCTTTATTTTTGCTGATGGTCTGACTTGCTGCTTAACAGCAAGAGTTCCCTTCTGTACAAAGTACAGTCTTAAGAGAGATGGTAAACAGTGTGATTTTGCTCAATGAATAGATTTTATAAAAGCACCTCCTTTGTTGTTTTTTTGAGATAAGATATTGCTATACAGTTCAGGCTGGCCTCTAACTCACAGCAATTTTTCTGCCTCAGCCCCTCCAGTCCTGTGAATGGAGGTATGCACCACCATGCCTGGCACCATCATCTTGAAAGAACTGATTACTCAGCATTCTAAATAATTGTATGAGAGGGTAGTACCTGAAAGGTTCCAATAGCTTACCTCTATGGTACTCACAATTTGAATATTGATACAAATAGTGTGCCCTAGAAAGTGTAATATTTGGCTAACAAAATTTTAAGATGTTGCTTGTGATGAAATAGTCTGGGTACTTGTAGTAATATTCTCCTTGTATTCACAAAATTTGTGGAAAATGTTAATGGGAAAAAATTTCTGAAGCAAATGTTCATTTCAACATGTTATAGCCGTTTCGATACCTTAAGGTATACCAGCAGGGCAAATTAATAATTAAGGGTGCCATCAATCAGCTACATTAGCATCCACTGAAGAAGCCTGCTCTCTAATATCAACGAATCTTCCAATAGGAAAGCCACACCCTTTAAAAAAGATCACAGATAGTGATGAGTTTTTATTTTTTAATCACACTTGAAAGCATTATATTCCAACTAATTATCAGAATAGTAAATTTTGTGCCTGGGTAAATTAATAAATTATAAATTAAGAGTTGAGTTACTATTAATTTATATGGCACCTAATACCTAGATTTTAAAATTTAGCATTGCCTACATAACCTACACAATCACATAAGAACTATATGTCTATATCTATCTACCTTACATATATAGGTAGATAGATATAGACACAGAGATAGTCTTAAATATAATCATAGGGTAGGAAAGAAAGCTCTGTTGGCTTCATTTTGAAAGTAAAGAAGCTGAGTCAAGACCAAGTACCCAAGGATATATAACTAATGGGAAGAAAATCAGAACTCTAGCTTTGCAATTTGGAATGCAGATTCTATTTACTAAATTATGTTAGTCCCCAAAAACTCATTTTCATTTTCAAACCTAATTGTGAAATGTCTTCCACAACCTTCGTTCTGGGAACTAATAACAAAACATGAGTGATACAGTAACTGCAACCAAAAGAATTAAATGTGTTATCACTAAGCACTAAAATTTTCAGACAGCAAACAAAAAAGCTAAACATTAATTTAGGTTTCTATAAGATTTTCTCAATAATACCTTTATTCAGGAACAAAATTGTACTTTCAACTGCTTGCTTGCTTGCTTTCTTTTGTTTATGTTGGGGCACCAGGGATTGAACTCAGGACCTCACGCTTGCCAGGCAGGAGCTTAGGCCACTGAGCCAAATCCCTGGCCCTTTCAACTGCTTTAAAAGTGTTTAAACAGACCTTGTGTAGGCAGAATGACCTCGGAAATTGTGCACATCTTAATCCCAGGAGTCAGAGAAAATATCATCTTACATGACAAAGGGTTCTGCAGATGTGATTAGTGATTTTGAGATGTGGCAAGTACCCTGATAATCTGGTGCCTGCAATATCATCTTTAACCTGACAGATGAAAACAGGAAGTAGGAGTCAGGATTTGATCCCAGCAGCCTGAGAAAGAACCTGACTAGCCATGGTTGGCCTGGAAAACAGAAAGGGCTATGTCCAAGGAATGTGGATAGCCTCTGGAGCTCAAAAAGGCAAGAAAACAATTATTCCTTAGAGCCTCCGGAAGGAACAAAATACTATACCTTGAGCTTTAGAATTCTGACCTCTAGCACTGTTAAGATAGTAGATGTGTGGCTTTAAGCCACTAAACTTACAGTACTTTATTCAGAAGCATGGGAAATTTATACATACTACTCATTTAAAATCCATATTTAGGAAGGTGGAGGTATAATCAGTGTTTTTAGAGTATTTTCTTAAATAGTTTTCTTGCATGTTGACAATTTAACGAGGTGATTTTTCTTCAAACTAAATATCATAATTCCTTATCTCTCATGCTGACATTTCAGTTTCAATAACTCAAAGCTTAAAAAGTTTTTTAAATGTATTATTACTTCAATAAAATTTATATGTTTTAGAAAAGATGTGGGAATATCCTAAGTCACAGATTAACTATGTTAAAAAGTTACTACAGAAGTCTGTTTATATGAGATCATGTTTTAATATTCCTTCATTCTTAGAAACAACATTATTTCGTCATTCTAACCTCTTGCTTTAGGGGAAAAAAAGTAAAATCGGATCTAAATCTAACAGATTTTCCTTAAACAGCTTCAAAATAATTACACAACATATCAAACACTGAAATGTAATAACCAATCTGTACAGTTATGTAACAGATTACATAATGTGTAATGAACAGATTTAATTTTAAAATTTTTTCTTATTTTATGAAAAATGAAACAAAATTTCTTAACAAGGGAATAGTTAATATACTGTGTATTATTATCTTCAAAGTAGCTACTCAGAGTACAAGATATAAACTAAAAAGATTCTTACAGAAAAGAAATGGGTAATAACACTTTCTTTTCCACAAACTAGTAGTATAAATAAAACAAGCATATATATCAAAATATCTTTGAAACAATGAAATATGTAATGTGGGAAAGTATTTGGATTTCTCTGTGCTTCCTTTTTATCTCTCTTCTATTTTGCTCTATGTATATATTTTAAGATACACCATGCCATATTTGAGCTTGTGTTTGACTTATTTCACTTAACATTATGTTCTTAAGTTGCATCCACTTATCTATGAATGCCTTTAGTTTATCATTCTTTATGGCAGGGTGGTATTTCTTTGTTTAAATACCACATTTGCCTTATCCATTCATCCGTTAATGGACATGTATGTTGTTTCCAAGATCTAGCTATCATAAACTGTGGTGCTATAAACTTGGGTATACATGTATCCCTATAACGTGACGATTTTAACTTTCAGGAAGATAACCAAAAGGGGAATAGGGTCAAATGCAATTTCCACTTTTAGTTTTTTGAGGAATCTCCACACTGATTTCCAGAGTGGTTACAACAGTTTACATTCCTACCAATAATGTAAAAGTTTCTTTACTCCCACATCCTCTCCAGCCTTTGTTATTATTAGATTTTTTGATGATAGCCATTCTTTCTGGGGCAAGATGGTATCTCAGTGTAGTTTTAACTTGCATTTCTCGGTAGGCCAGTGATGATGAGTATCTTTTCATGTATTTATCATCCATTTGAAGTCTTTTCTTCTGAGAACTGTCTGTTCATTTTGGTTGCCCATTTTTTGATAGGGTCTTTTATTTTGGGAAGTTAAATTTCTTAAAAAAATCTTTATATATTCTTGATGTTAGTCCTCTGTTCATGGAATACTTGGCAAAAATTCTTTCTCACTGAATTTCAAACTCTTAAGAGGAACTATTTCAGATGTATAAGAGGATGAAGCATTTTTATCTAAATTTAAAAAATGTTGGCACATTTGTTTATACCAATGCTACCCAGAAGAACTGTAACATGAACCACATGTATAATTTTAAATTTTCTGACAGTCACATTAAAATAGTCGAAAGAAATAGGTAAAATTAATTTTAATGATGTATTTTATTTAACCCAATATATACAACATATCAGTTCAGTATAGCATGAATAAACATTATTAGTGAGATACTTAACATTCTCTTGTACTTTACACTTACAGGACATTTCAGTTAAGACTCTCCACATTTCCAACGCTCATGTGACCACCATACTGGACAACAAAGGCTCATCTGCTTCTGTTTAAGGTCTCAGTCCTCAAAGTATATGTTAACAATTTAGTGTTCATTAGTGAAATATGCCAGAGTTACACTGGTGATTTACCAGCTATCCTGTCTTCAGGAAATTAAGGAATGGCTTATCAAGAGTATGGTTGTGATTAAAACTTCTACCGAGTGGGACAGCAATTTCATCACCTGCCTTGACATCCATTCATCATCAAGGACTTATAGAAGCCGAGTAACTGTCACCTTTTTTAGTCTGGCCTCAGGCTGCAATAAATAACAAGCAATAGAGTGAGCACCATAAACATATTTTTAAATTTTTATAATCTCTGAATTTTTCCATCTCAGAAGAATGAGAAAGAAAATTTACCATGTAACTTTTAAGGGAGAAATCAAAAGCAGACGAATCTCCTGGGTATGGCCAGAACACAGAAATTAAAAAATAAATAAAAGAAAAATAAAACAAAAACCCATAAAAAGGTAACAAAAGAAAAATAAATAAACTAAGACCCTTGGAAATACATGCACTGTTAATTCTTTTTAAGTATAATGGAAAACATTTCATGTCAGTGTTACCTATCAAATTGTACTGAAAATCGTAACGGCTTACTTAGTGTGACTTCAAAGAAAGTATTTCAACTATATTTTGAAAGAAAGATTTCTCTTTAAATGCAATCAAAAGCCAGGGTAACAGGCAAGAAATGAAAGCACACTAGTTGTATCTGAGTACTGGAAAGGGAAGTCTCACCTTCCCTAACCCCAGTCTCGCCTACTCCAAGAGCCTCTCATTAGACCCACCTGAGAGAAGTAACAGGCACACACTCGCCAGAGCTTGCAGGGGGCCTCAGCTCCTGACCTCCTTCCTGTGCAGTGGCCCTGACATGCAGCACTGTGTGAAGAGGCGCAAGCTCCTATACACTCAATGTGTGATAGTTTTGTTCCTTCAAGGGACAACTACACATGAAATGTATTTTGACAAATCCTCATGGAATACAGGAATGTTATAATCTGTACTTTTAAAAATAAACTTGGGTAATTATCATAAAAAATTTTCTGAAAAGTAAAAAGTTCTTAAACACTGAAAGACTAGCAAAAGAACTGTAAGGTCAAGGACTCTATTATCTATCTATCTATCTATCTATCTATCTATCTATCTATCTATCTTAGACAGGGTCTCCCTATGTAGCCCAAGCTGGCCTAAAACTCAGGGTGCTCCTTCAGCCTCCCGAGTGCTGGGATTACAGGTGTGTGCCACCATGCCCAGCTTCTGTTTAAGACTCTATGTGAAACAAAAAGACAAGAAGAACATAACCTGAGAATATCACCAGTGAATATCCTCTTAAATGAACTACAAATGCTTGTTTCCTCTCTACCTCTCATTAAGGGCCATGTTTTCTTTTTAAAAGGATGCTTTTTAGTTGTTACTCAAAAAGATTTATAGAGTGAACAGTGAACAGTGTTTTCTTAAGTTCTCAGTTGGTTATATTCTAGAAGCCTGGATGGTTTCATTGCAAAAAATTAGAAATGGCAAAGAGCTTCTGTTTGTTTTGGACTAATTTAACATTGATTTACATGTAAGTATTGCTCATTTCAGACTTGTGTTGTGACTTGTACTTCCGCTAATGCTTCAAAAAATTCAATAAAGGGAATTTTTGGACAGAAAAAAACTTTAAGTAAGGGCAACTCTTATCCAAAACAGTACCACATAGACTTGTTTTGTCTGGTTCAAGATATGTTGTAATTTTATAGTCTACTCCAAACATACAAAAGTAATGAGAAATATCACTTAAATTCGCAAGAAGAAAAGTGCCCATTAATTTCTCTTAGGTGGATCCCAGAGGAGGATCTTGGTTACGACTTGAAAATAATCTCTCTTAGCAGCCTCAGAACAGTTCTGGGGGACCCACTCCAGAAAAAGGACTTTAGGTAACAGTTAGCAGGGTAAAGGACAAAAATAAGGTTTTGTCCCAGTCCTTAAAGGCAGACAGGCCCAGGGCAATCCTGAGTTCAGTGCTTTGCTTAATACACTTACTAATTTAATCTGTCTGTCTGCCTTTTAGCAGCCCAAATTAATCTGTCTGCCTTTTAGCAGCCCAAAGAAAGAGGGGGCAGTGAGGACACGGAACAGAGGGAAGGGAAGCAGCATATGCCTTTAGATTTCCCAAAGGGAAAAGGAAGGCGTGTGACATTATTTTAAAATGAAAATTATGTGGGAGAAGTAATTGGATCAGGTAAATTTTTAGAAAATTTGGTAACAGGCAAATCCTTGAGTGAATGAAAGCAACCTTAAGAGAGATCAATTTCCTTTGCTTCACAGTAATCTGATCAAATGGTAAGGAGTAAGACCTCAACGCCTGCTGAAACTGTATTGGGCTTCTGGTTGTCAAGAGTTAAGATTATTTTAGGTGCATACACTTAAAACCAAAAAAGTCTAAATAGTACTTTAGATAAAATGTGTGGTCAATAGTCTTCACATACCTATTTTACATTTGTGTTTCCCACCTCTAAACCATGGTCATTTTCCCACCTAGTAACTAAAAACTTCACAAAAATGACTGCAAATTATATAATAAAGGATAGAAATCTATTGTGAGGAAATAACAAGCATAAATATTTCTAATGGTTGCAGTTAAGATTTCACTTTAAAAATACTTACCAGGTTAACTGCTGGGGAAGGCTCTGAATAGACATATTAATCTTTTTTGTTTTAATGAAAACTTGAAGCATACAGTATATAATGACCTCAGTATTAAATAATTGTTATAATCAGAATTAAATACTATTAGTGTTATACATTCTATAAAGGAAGGGAATAATAATCAGGAGCATTAAAACAGTAGTATACATTTGCATTAGTACAATGGATGGCAGCAGAAGGCATATATATAAAATCAGTTCCCATAGCACAGTCAATTTGGAGTAGAAAATTGAAGAGGTAAATATTAACTCATTTACTGACTTTATTTTAGCTTTTCCTCAAATTACATTTTTAAGGCATTAAATCATATCCAAGAGCTGTTTTCAAAGTTTAGCAGAGATGGCCAAATCAAAATTAAAATTAAAAATTGCTAAATAATAGGGAAAATCATTACAATGAAAAAAAAATCTCAGCTCTTTAAAAGGCTAACTCACTGCCTTTGTAAGTGAAGAGACTCCGCACCCTGAAGCTTGTCCATCTGGGAAAAACTTATAGCAAGAAATGGGCTCATGGAGAATTCCTGTGGACAAGTCTTTGCAAAACATATTCCAAGAGATACTATATTCAATAAATGAACATTACATTTATTCGAAGTATGTTACTCTGAAGTTGGATTTTAGAAAACTGAATTGTCCTGATAGAATTCAGAGCAGAGAATTTTACTTTTTTTAGTTTTCTCTCTTTAAAGTTAAGAAAGCGTAGGCCAGTGGTGGCAATCTATGGCACATGCGTTACAGCGGGCTGTATCACTGAAAGCCCTCAAAGATTCACCTTCACCGGCTTTGGGTAAATTTCAGACTAATCAAGGATTGTCATCTCCTACATCCTACATGCTGCACTCCTCCAACTTTTTTTTTCTCATCACCCTCTGGATTTAAGTATTAGGATAAAGTCTGGCCATTGGATTATTTTTTGAGATAATCTAACCCAAGGTAGATACTTGGGATACTTTTATGCCAGGCTTGCCAAACTGTTTATGCATTCTGAATAACTGCTGTTTAAAATAAAACAAAACTCAAAAAACAAAACAAAACAAAAAAACCCACACACATTTGGTATTGAAACAGAACTCACCTTAGAGCCACGCTCATTAAAGATTATTTCTACATCTAGGATTTTGCCAAACTGCTGCAGAGACAAAAGTAAAAACATTTATTTATGGTCAGCTTCTTACATATCTATTTTACTTTCTTCTGAAATGGGAATCACTACTAGTACTTAATTCATGTTTCCATTTGCTGATTTTTTCCCCCCATCACACAGTAGAGAGCATCTCTGTTTTCACTCCTTTCTGAATTCACTCATCCATGTGTCATCTACTTCTGTGTATAAAAGCCATTGTCCAAAGGCCTTCACAGTGTGGTCGTATGTACTTCTTCACCTAGACAAGAATTGGATTAACTGATTTGAAGGTATGAGCAGGAAAGAAATCTCCAGGTAAGTGGGCTCAAACTCCCTTATTTATTTCAGCTGGGTTTCGAACCAGACTTTGAGAATGTGAAGGGAAAAAACCACTAAAAGACTGAAAAATGAAAACAGGAAACAGAAGTCATTCTTTTCCACTGGACTGAATTATTGTTATCTTTATCAAAAAACATGCACTAAGAACCCAAGTTTTCTAGAATAACACATCCAGGTTTGATTCCAATTTTATTTAATAGAAAGTTAGAATTAAGAAAGCAGGAATTTGTAGACCTACTGTATAAAACTAAGATTTTTGTGGTAGTTTAGAGTTCGTTTTGTTTTATATTTCATATTGCAGTCTTTTATGATCTTTCTGAAGTAAAGTTTGTCGTTTTATGGTTAAGGAAACAGGCTAATAGAAGCTATTTACCAAGTTTACAGAGCTAGTAAAATATAGGTTGGAATCTCTGTTGTTTACCAATGGCTAGTAGCCATTAACCAAACAGAAGAAAGCAGAGGAATGAGGTGTCCCTTGCTAGGCAAAAAATTATTTCTTTTTCATTTTCTGCCTTATATGGGAAGGGCACAATATATTTTAAGAAATCACTAACTGGTCTAGCACACTATTTTTCTGATTCAAAACAAAACATCTCTGACATATGAGAATGTACTCCATTCTCTTAGACTTCAAAGACTGTCTTCATTGTCTCTCATGATTCAAAAGAGAACCCAGTAACTCATGGTGTTGGGAAGAATCTTCTTATATGTAAACTAAGTCTTTTAGCTGTCCTATTTTTGGTTGCTCGCTTTTCTGAAAAGATGGAGAGTAGCTGGTTATCATTTTCTGGGTAAAAGCTTTCCAAGCACTGCCAGAACATCATTCAATCTCAACTCGGGAGGGAGGGAAAAGCAGGGTAAAAGAAGGGGAAGTAAAAATAATTAAGATGTGTTATGTACATGTATCAACCCTCCATGATGAACGTAAGCATTCAAGAATGTAAATACGTACTAACAAAAATTTCAAACAATCTCAACTCTGGCTTTCTTTTCAGTGGGAAAAATATGGCCAGGTAATCAGATCTAAGTGACAGTGCTTTAGTCCAATGTCTTGATGCCACAAAATGGCCATACAAAGACTTAAAGCAAGGAATCTGGTTTTTAAGCAGGCACTAGGTATCTATCCTAATGAAAATTTTACAAAACCACTGATTATTTCCCTTGGTCCTAGGTCAAGTCAAAGAGTTTGGTCTAATTAAAATAGGCAACGACATTTAGGATCAGAAAAAATTAAGACTCTTAGCAGCCATTCATTTACAACAACATAAATTTTTCTTTTATCACACTTTGTTTTCATGATAGTGATTTCAGAAGCAGGTAAAGAGCTCAAGGAACACATCAGAGATAGGAAACTAACCCTCTACACCTTCCTTAGATATTGGTCTTGACATTACTAAATATGAGCAAGGAAGTAAAAGTACAATAGAGGCTCTATTAGCTTTTACTGACATTACTCCATTTAATTTGTAACTGAAAGATAGTGATTGCTATTCCTATATTTAGATATGAGGTTCAAGTTGACAGAGGTTATGTGAATTTCCCTGAGTCATGACCAAACAGAATTCACTTCCAAGTTCTTTGATGTCAAAATTCACATCCTTTCTATTTTAATGAACCACTTCTAAACTCATATTCTCTATACTGTGCATTTTCTGAGACTGCAAAGATGGAATAGAGAGCAGCAATAATGTATTCCTGAAGCACAGAACAGTCATATGGCTGACAGCATTATGATGAGAAAAAGGCAATAATGTGCTAGGCTTACCTAGAAGGCAAAAAAAAATGTTATGAGATGAATAAGCAGTGGCCCCCTAAACTTATTCACACATTAGAATCACCTGGGGACCTTAAGTTGCCTACGCCAATTAAATCACGACCTCTGGGTATGGGACACAGGCATCAGTACTTTTTAAGCTTCTCAAGTGATTTCCAAAGTGCAGACAAGCTTAGCAGCCACTGCGTTAAAACAATGTCTTTCTCATTTAGGTAAATCTAATAAGCATATTACTGATACATGTACTAAGGCTGGTGTGTGAGTAGAGTGGCCATCTCATCCCGGTCTTAGCACTGAAAGTCTCAGTCCCAGCAAACCCACTTGCATAGTCACCTGTGTGACTTGCCAGGTGAATGTCTAGAGTAGATGAATAACAACACAGCTACTGGGTTAAATCCTATTTTAATGGTAAAATCTATAAGGACTTTGGAGACTTACCCCAAACATTTGCCGGAGGTCAGGGTCCCGGAAACGAAAAGGAATATTAGAGACATGCAGTCGTTTAGGGGTAGATTTACTCTCAGAATTCTCACTACTTTGTGTCTGTGATTGCTGGCCGTCTGTCTGTGCTCCTCCTTCTGTCTGCTGAATAAAGAAGTTAACAACACTAAATGAAAAATAAGCACAATTCATATCAATTATGTAAAATAAAGCCCCCCCCACTACTGCAATCATTCCCAGTTTTATCTGTTTCTCCCTTCAAAGGAAAAAAAAAAAAACTCAGGAATTATCTATGTTCAAAACAGTATAGTCTACAAATAAAAACGAAGTCTTCTGAATATTTACAGTACAGCAGCAAAATAGGGGCAAACAGACAAGAAATACTAATTGACTGGCCTAAGATCCCATGGAGATTCATTAGGATAAATACACAATGTAAAAATAGTGGTTTATTCTTAGATTCTTAGTAGAGCTTTCTATTTTGGAGACCTTTCCGTTTTGAAAATACAGTCCATTGTACTAAGTTGTGTCGGTCACTATATCTTTTGGTCTATTTTCTCAGGCTCTCAAGGAAATGAAATCAGGCAATATTTTTATATTCCATACCCTCTATAAGAGCTTTAGAGTTTAAGACCACTCAGTTGTCTGAGTATTATTTCAGAAGAGGGGAAACTTGGTGCTAATACTCAAGTTGCCAGAAAACTGAAGCAACTTCTCATCCTGAAATGAATCTATATTTCCCTCCCTAATTTATACAATTCCAGCTAACTTCAGTTGAAGGGACTCCCTCTTCTTATGGCCCTGGGAAAAGTTGCATTCAGAGGGTTTAACAGTTGGAAAAGGCTTTAAAGAATCCTGACTAATCTATTGCACAGTATACAAATGGTAGCCATCTACATATCTCTAGTGAAAGATCATGAGTGTGGGTCTATGCTTTTAATCACAAATCTTGTTTGCAACATCCCAGGCCATGTGTTCTTTTTTGTCCTCTTCACTAAACTGTCAAAAAAAGTTGCTATGTTGAGAAACATTTTTGACATATATCTAACAGGTGTGACACGTTCTAGGCAAGCAAAGACATTTATTTTGAAGTACTCAACTGGTAATTTAAGAACCTTATGTTTTTACTATTCCATAAGAGGTGCATGCCAAACTGGACAGCTGTTGAGTTGATTAAACCAACATACTTTTAAAACAGGAGTAGAACTTGCAGTTCTTATTATCTTAATTGAGAGAGAATGGAGTCTTTAGCAGATTCTTCTGGGTGACACAGGATGAATCTCCTCCCTTTGGCCCAATATTCAGGCTAAAAGAAACTGAATCAGAGATACTTCTGGCTCAAAGATGTTAGCAACAATCTTGAAACTTTAAAATATACAGGATAATCAAGAATAAACTCCAAGTGAATAATAGCTTTTCAAGTGTCAGTTTAAGGGATGGCAGCTTATCTCATTCCATTCAGGCCTTGCAGATGGCTAAAATGTGCAATGATTTATGTGATATAAAAACAGCAGAAAAGGGAAGAGCTATGAAGCAATGTTCTGCCAAAGTGTAGTTTTCAATAGTCAATTGGAGCACAATGCAGACTAAACAAAACAAATTCCATCCAAAGCTGAAACTCACTAAGTCACTACAACAGCATCACGGGCACCATCATGCAGTCAAAGCAGTAAGCATCAATTGCAACTAATGCTCATTCAAGCACTGTCAAACTTGCCTCACAGCTGGATCACACAAAACTCTTTCTTCAATTAAACTTTAAAAGCACCAGATCTGATCTGTGGGATGACAACGCATCACTTTGAGAAAAGTTAAAAAAGATCGATTCCACAAAGCTCCAAATTACAGTTTTATATATAACTTATGTATGTGGTCAATATAACCTGTCTCAGTGTAAATGAAGTGGCAGGATCAATACAAACTACTCATTACTTTAAAGTATACTGCCAGAGATACTTAGTTGTTGCTCTCGTGAATTCTCTGCTGTTATAAGGACACAATTTTAGAGGGTTGGAAGTCAAACTGGTTAATTTTCTGGGGTAGTAAACAGCTGCATTTTAAAAAAGTGAAATCATTAATACTAGGGAGATCTGGCAAGGAGAAAAAGCGAACTATCATTTCCCAAATTCGCAAGCCTTCTGACCTAATATACTTTAAAATGGAAATTTAACAGACAAAAACACACAAATCCTAAGCACAGAGCAGAGTGAATTTTTTACAAACAAATATACCCACGTAACCACCAAATTAGATCAAGAAACAGGATTCTAGGAGCATCCCAGGAGCCACTCCAGCTTTTGGTCACCACTATCCTAACTGAACCCCACAGGTTAATTTTGCTGTCTTTCAATTCTGACAAACAGAATCACAGTATATACTCTTTCAAGTCTGGCTTCTTTCACACTTTATATTTGAAACATAAACATGCATATTCTTATAATTTATCTATTAGTGCTCCATTGTGTAAACATCCAGAATTTATGTGATCTGTTTTCAGGTTTTGGCTCATAAGAATGATTCCTGTGACCATTCTTATTTACACATCTTTTGGTACAAATCTGTGTTGGTAAGATTACATATATATGGGAGTGGATTTTCTGGGTTATGTTCATGCTCAGAATGACAATGCCAACTTTCCAAAATGGTTATACTGTGTATTCACATTTGTGTAAGAGTTTCGGTTCCTCTTAGTATGGTCATTTTTCAACTTAACCATTCTTGTGGGAGGCAGTGACATCATATTATAGCTTTAATTTGCATTTTTCCAGTGAGAATTAAAATCCATGTTTATTGAGCATTTTGTGAAATACCTGTGCCAATCCTTTGCCCATTTTCTATTAGGGTAACTGTTTTTGCTTAGGATTTGTAGGACTTCTTCATAAATTTCGGATATGAGAATTCTGACAGATGAACTGCACTCTCTATGCTCTGTAATCCAGCTTTTAGATTTTTAATATTTTAACTTACTGGTGTCACTATCTGAAACTCCTCTACCACTAAAGTGGCTAAATCAAGAACCTGAATCCTTAAACAGATTGTAGTATCTTTTCAGTTTGTTTATTCAAATATTCCTACCATCAGACTTGTTAGATTTAACTGGAACCTAAAACACAGCTCTCTACTTTCCTATCTCTGAATCTCACTTGTCTTTTTATCCAGTTTAGGTTTGAGAACCTGTCATCTCAATCCTCCTGTTGAATCTGCCTAGTAAAACTACAGCTTTGAATGAATTGCTCCATGCATTCTGTCTAAGCTTGAACTTAGGCAGGTAACCACTGCTGGAGGGAAGCACGCATCTGGGCTGCTCAACTGTGCAGCAGGTGCACCCAACCAAAAACGGCACTCAATGCTGCCGGTAACCTCACCAAGTGACTTCAGTTAGCTAGTGTTCGTGCTTTCCACACATATTACTTCAAAAAAGTTTGTTGGGAAATGGTAATTCCCTATAGTGTAGCAACCATTTCCCGAGTAGGTATTCTATATCAGACTTGTTCTAAGCCTTTTAATAAAAATTACTACTAAAATAATGTTTGCTAGGTGCTAGACACTGGCCTAGGTATTTTACATATTTTAATTAATGTAATTCTTTCAAAAATCCCAATAGGTATTTTATTTGTAATAATAGGTGATGTTTTTTATAGAAAAAACTGTCTAATGGAGCAAGGATTCAAACTCAGGCCATCTGACTCCAGAGTGTAAGTTCTTAGCCATTATATGAATTATACTGTAATTTTGGGTAGTATTTTCTTAATTCTCACACCAACTGTGAGGCAGGTATTATTATTACCCCCAAATGAGAAAGGAAAAAACTAAGGCACAGAAAAACTAGCAGATGCCCAAGGTCACATGATAAGTGTCTGTAGTGGCTGATTTTGTCAACTTGAGACATTTAGAAGCTTAACTAAATTGGTTTCACAATTCTACACCTTAGGGTGGCTCATCACCTGGATGCTATAAAAGGATAGGAGGAAGGACGAATGAGCTCCATTCTTTGGAGGAGCTCCAGTCTTCGCCTTTGGCTTGGATGTCGTCTCCTGGATTCCAGCGTAGATGCCTCAGTGTTCCAGCATAGACCCTTTGGTCTTCTGTTGCAGACCCATCAGCCTGCTCGTGTGGACATGCATGGGACACTAGGGTGAACTCCAGACTCTGGAATGAGTCCTTTGACCTCCGGCGTGCAGACACCCTCTGCAGCTTCCTCATCCGACTCTGTGGCTGACCAATCTTGTAATTTCTTACACATTTGTATATCTCATGTTATATCTGTTTTCTCTAGTAAAACCCTAATACAGATCTTGGTACCAGAGGAGTGGGGTCACTGCTGTGACTGTACCTGACCATGTAGTTTAAGTGCCTCTGGGAATGGCTTCTGGGGAGTCTGGAAAGGTTCAAAGATGTCGCCTGAAAGAGTGGCGCTGGAACAGCTTAGGCTGTTCTGTATGGGAGAATCTGGTCAGAGCTCAGGACATCAGAGGGCTGATAGAAAGCCTGCCAGTAAAGACCCAACTTGGGAGGTTTCTGCTGGGAAGGACTGCATAGGTTGTTGGACTCCAGACGATGTGTGTTATGGCTTGGCAGAAAGTTTGTTTGCATTTTGCTCACGTTCAGAGACTTTGCCTGAGACTGAGACTAACGGCAGTGAACTGATTAATCTGGCAGAAGAAATTTCAAGGTGGTTGAATGTTGAAGTGGTGGCATGGCTATTGCTGGGGGTTTTTAGCCAGACTTATGTTGTAAGTCAAGAGCAAAGAGCCCAGCAGTGTGATTTACAATGTTGTGAGTTTGGCCAGAAAGCGGTGGATTGTAAAGATAGAGCTGAGATCTCCATTGCTGAGAAGGAAGAAAAGAATACAAAAGATGGCTTGGGGGCATCACAGGAAACAATGGTGGGTCTCCACTCTTTGCAGCCTCAAAGACTTTGCTTGAAAGAGAAAGCTGCAGATCACCTTGTTCCAGAATGGCGGCGGAGGCCACATGAGGTTCCAGAATGGCAGCGATCTAGAGAATCTGTTCCTTACAATTAGGTTCTGAGTGCCCAGCAATCCAGGCGCCACTACAGCCAAGAGAGGAAAGCCTGGCTATTGCTCCAGCTGGCAGCAGACCTTGGCATCGTCCATGTGGTGCTGGTTTTAGGCGCATGGAGAATATATGAGTTTTGAGGTTAAAAAGGCTTCCACCCCGATTTCAGAGGGCCTGGGAGGCCAGGCAGTATGCCCCTAACAGGGCAGTGTGTGAAGCTGTGAGTGTGAAGCCAAAGGTGCAGCAGAGAATCCAGAAGTCAGAAAAAGCCAGGAACGTGGATCATCTAAGGAAAGCTGCAAAGATTGAGCAGAGCAGGCCTTAGAGAGAAGCTGTGGGAGCTAAAACCCATGGAAGTGCCATGGGGGTGGAGTCACTCAAACCTTTTGGAGTTCGCGACTAGACTGCTTCAGATGCTGAGTGTGGAATTTCAGACTTAATGTTTGCCCTACTGGATTTTGGATTTTCTTTGATCCCAATCCTTTGTATCCCATTAGTACCCTTTGGAAAGGTAATGTTTATCTTGTGCCATTGTATGTTGGTAGTGTTTAATTTTGTTTTCATTTGTACAGGGGCTTGCAAGTAAGAGTCTGCCTTAGATCCCTGAGGGGACTTGGGACTTGAACTTCTCAGCAATGCTGAAATTATCAGGACTTTGGCAACTTTGGAGATAGACTAAATGTCTTTTGCATAAAGGATGTACATGAGTCTTTGGGAGGGAGCCAGGGGTGGAATGTTATGGTTTGTGTCTAGGTGGCCCCCCAAGCCTCATGCAGTCATGGAGGCAGCTGAGTCTAGTGTTTGTGATTGGTTTGTTGTCTAGTGCTGAGATTGGTGGTGTGAGTGCTGTACTCACCCAGGGGCAGAGCTGGCATACAATATAGGGGAGGGAAGAAAGCTTGCTTTCTCCTTTTTGCCTTTTTGCTCTTGCTGCTTGCAGCCACCATGAATGGTTGTCCCTCAGCCATGCCACCTTGCCTTGGAGACAGCTGAGTATGGACTAAAACCTCCAAAAACTGTAAGCTAAATAAACCTTTCCTTGCTTCACTTGGGGCGTCAGGTATTTTGTCTCAACAATGAGAGAAAAGTAACCAAGACAGTGTCCAAGTAGGAATTCAAAGCTAGGTTCCCTAGCCACGTCATATGCTGAAATCACCTCCTGGTGCTGCACATGCCCATTCTCTCCTTTTCCTTCTCAACACAAGAGAGAAGACATGCACAGTCCATTCTCTCAGAACATCTCAGGACCAGCATCTAAAAAGCAAGGATTCTCCTAGTGTGGAGACGGGCACAGGGCAAGACACAGGGATGGCTGAGTAAATTAAACTTTCTGGGCCTTATTTTGTGAACAGTGGACAGTAAAACTATTATAAGAAAAGTGTCAGTCAGTAACAGCATCAGTTTGCTTCATTTTTTGCTGAGCAACTTTACTGATACATAAACAACTTCCCAGGGTTGTGTTAATAAAACTCATCCACTGGGCAGGAGATGAAACAGAAGAGGGCCATGGTCTGTTTACAGCAGCTTACAAGGAGGGCTGGCAACACAACTGCTCTGATGCAGTCACATGGCCAAAGCCTATACATGTGCTAGTCAAGAAGCTTAGCTTTCCAAGTGAGGCCCGGCAGTCTGTCAACACTGCAGAGCACATAGGCTTCTCAAAATTAACTGCACAGCAGACGCACTTCAAGGTGCTGGAGTAATACACTAATAAGAACACTTAGGATATACTGAATATAAAATTACTATCACCACCAATTTTTTAGACATAGAAAAGGGAATCTGCATCTATTAAGAGCAATTCCTTATTAAAGAGAAATTACTATAGGTTTTTAAAAGAGAAATATGTATTTCTTCCATATATTTTAATACTACTACACAAGCCAAACTATAAGAATCTAATTCTGTTTTGAGTATTTCAGTTAAATTCTTTTTCAGTAAACTAGTCATTGTGTTTCCTCAGAAACTATGTGTTTTGTTTTCTCAGTGGATCAAAGTGCCACTAAAGGAACTGTGAAAGGCATTATTTGTATATGTAATGTGATCTGTCCCAATAACAGTATCATGCTGTGAAAGAAAACCACTATCACACTGTTAAGTGAAAACCATGGCAGGTCACTATTAGATATTCTTACTCTAGGTTCAAAAAACTTTAGGTATAGTAATCCCTTTCGATTAGTGAGTAGAATAATAAAACCTCAAGGCATTCTGCTCCATCTCAATGTATCCCACCCAGGATATGAACCTCCCCTTTGCTAGTGTATCTACTCCACCCATTTGTCAATTAGTAGCAATCTTGGTTATCACACTGACTTTCAGGGTATGGCAGTGCTTGTGTTCAAGTTGCTCTTACTGCATGGCCCCAAAGAACAAGTAGTGATGTTGGCAATCTGGATGTACTAAAAGAAGGCTTAAAGGGCTTCCTTTAACTACAAAGGTGGAAGTTCTCAACTTTAATAAGAAATGAAAAAAAATTCTACACTGAAGTTGCTAAGACATAGTAAGAATAAATCCATATTGATGAAATTGTGAAGGAAAAAGAAATGTATGCCAGATATTTATACCTGTTGCACATCACACTAGAGCTACAGTGCATGATAGGTATTTATGAGGGAAAAGGCATTAGCAAGTTGAAAACATGTTCTGATTGACAGCAACACTTTGCATCAGAAGGCAATGAGCCTATATGAAGACTTCAGCAAGAATCCCTTAAACCAAATGACACCAAGACATTTACTATAAGTAAAAGATGGCTCTGCAGATTCAGGAGTAGGTTCAACTGAAAAATATACAAATTATTGGAGTGGCTATGTCTGCCAGTGAAGAAGCTGCTGTCACATTTTGGAGTGGAAGAAGTTGATTGAGAAGAAAAGATACCATTCAAAACAAGTCTTCAACTGAGGTCAGATGAAACTGACCTCTTTTGGAAGAAGATACTGCTGAACTGACATTTATAAAAGTGCAAAGCTGGCACTAGGACATAAAATATGGAAGGACAGATTAACTCTGGAATTACATGGCAATGTTACCACACATACGATAATGCTAGTCACAGCGCACAGGGTGAAGAATTCACTTGCTCTCAAAAACCAAACAAAAAAAACCCTATTTTGAGAGACAGAGCACATTCACTAATTTTTATTACACTATTTCATTACTAAATAGTGTTATTAATCTCTTACTTTAATTCATAAATTAAATTTTATCAAAGGCATGTCTGTAAGAAGAAACCAGCATATATACTTCTAGACTAAAGGTGGTTTCAGGGATCTACTGGCAGTCTTGGACCTCGTTCCCCACTAATGTGGGGGGACTACTGTGTCTAACTAGTTATTATTTTAATACGCATTTTAGAATGAAATAATTCTGTCAGTATGTTCAGGTTGAAGCTCTCAGGTTTTGTTTTTGTTTTTGAGTACTAGAGATTGAACCCAGGGATACTCTACAACTAAGTTACACCTCCAGTCCTTTAAAATTTTTTAAAATTTTGATACAGGGTCTCACCAAATTGCCCAGGTGACTTCAAATTTGTGATACCCCTGCCTAAGTCTCCTGAAGAGCTGGGATTACAAGACTGTGTGTCTGGCAAGCTTTCAGGTTTAAAGTTGAAGAGTAAGTGGAAGTTGAGATGATAAGACCCTCTCTACAGATGTCTTTTACCTTTTATCATCATGGAGGGGGCACAGAAGTAGATTTTCTGAGGCCCAGAGCTGTAGCTAGTTAGCTGTAACCTTGCTGAAGATTATACTTACCAGTGAACCACTTGACACCCCTGACCTCACCTATAAAAGAAAGGTATAGGTGGTCTCTCTGATCTGCTTAGCTTAGACTTCAGTGATTCTCATCGGTTCACGGACCTCAAAAGAAAGTAAATTTATAGAAAGTGTACTGCTCTGTAGGTAGATTACACAAGTATGCCCCCAACCTAATAATCCACCCTTGCTTAAGATGGAGCAATAAGGGTCAGTAGTATCACTATTTCCAGCAATTTTTCAGTTGTTTCTTTTGAGTGGGAGAGGAAAAATTAAATGCATAAAAATAAATGAATAAATGAAGACATGGAAAGTAGAAGTTGAAACTCTTTCTTGGGTCTTACATGATCTAAAGGGCAATTTTCTTTTCTTTTTCTTTTTTTTTTTCCTTTTTGAGACAGGGTCTTGCTATGCAGTTTAGGCTAGCCTTGAACTTACTTTGTAGCCCAGGCTGTCTTGAACTTCCAATGATTCTCCTGCCTCAGCCTCCCGAGTGCTGGGATTATAGGTGTGTGCCGCCACATCCAAGCAAAGGGCCCTTTTCTTTATTCAAAATTAAGGCCTGATTCTAAGTGTGATTTTCTGTGCCAATTCCTGCATTCTTAGACTACAAATTCTTTATGAATCTAGCTCAAAACTACCAAGCACCTCATGGGCATAAAAACTCCAGAGGCGAAAGACAAAGAATTATTTTTAAAAGTATATTAATAAAGGGGATAGATATCTTACATAGGGTTAATGTAATCCACCTTTTATTACTTTGAGGGAAAACAAGAACCACACTAGTAGTTCAAAGTGCCTTAATTTCAGCCTAAAAACCTGCTAGTGATACCTATACTACAGGATGAAGTTGATTTCGCCCAAAAATATACAATGTAATAGAAAGACTTTGGCTCCATTTCTTCCATTATGTTCCAGAAGTCCTCACTGGGCAAGTGGACTCACTGCCAAGGACTGTAACTTCTTGGCTATGTTTTTGTAGGTAACCATTCTGCAAAGTATCATCCAGGATTATGCGATATAGAAGTCAATAGGCAAATATCAGAGAAATTGGCTTTAACTCCAGAAAACAAGCGTGTAACAAAACAAAGAAACTCTGAGGATGGCAGGCAATATGGAATATGAGTTATCTTTATTTGGAAGTGTGTTCAAGGGACAGCACATGAGGAAAGCTCTAATATGGGAGCTGGCCAACGCATTTAATTCAGGTCAGTCATTTCCTCAAGTCATGAGGAAAGCTCTAATATGGGAGCTGGCCAACGCATTTAATTCAGGTCAGTCATTTCCTCAAGGCACCAGCAACAGTTCAAATGACCCTTAACCATTAGGAGTATAAAATTTTCAATTTTTTGGCCTTGCAGTCTACAATTTAGCCTTTATCAACCTCTGTTTTTGAACACTGTTCTAGAAGTGCCTGTTCCAATCAAACATACTATACTACTCAGGACACTAAGTGATATGCCATAAATGCATAAAACTTTTACTTGTCAAGGTTAATTACAATGTTGAACCTGAAATCTTTTTTGGGGTGGGTGTCTGTGAAACAGGGTCTCACTGTGTAGTCTGGGCTGGCCTTGAACTTACTATGTAGCTCAGACTAGTCTTGAACTCACAGCAATCTTCTTGCCTCAGTCTCGAGTGCTAGGATTGGATTACAGGTGTGCACCACCACACCCAGTGTTGAACCTATAATCTTATATCGAAACTTTTCATACTTTATTACACTAAAATCCAGTGGACAATAGGGTACTTTACATGGATCTCTTACTCATGCATGACTCTAACATTATACATTAGTCACTTATAAGTATTGTGAAATACTGGCTTACTGATGAATTTGGGAGTGGTATTTGTAAATGTCAGTGCACTTCATTACACCTGTACACATTACCTGCCTTTCCTTTCTATCACATTTGCTAATGTCACCACTGATCTCATCAGAAAAATCTTGGGAGTACAACTACATGTTGCTTAATGACGGCTATGTTCTCAGAAATGTAGTATGAGACATTTTTGTTGCTACAACATAGAATAAATTTACACAAAGCTAGATGGAATAGCCTGCTATATACTTAGACCACACAGTATAGCTCAGTGGTGGGAAACCTATGGCATGTGTGTGCAGCAGGCTATTTGTATCACTGAAAGCTCTAAAATATCTGCCATCACTGTTGTAGAACTCCGAGGCTACAAGCCCAGACAGCACGTTATTATAATGAATAGCACAGGCAACTGTAATACAATGGTGTGTATTTGTTATCTAAATATATCTGTATACAAAAATGGTACAGTAAGACTATGGTATAACATACACATGAAAAATATACACCTACATAGGGTAATTACCATGAACACAGCTTGCGCAAAAAAAGTTGTTCTGAGTCAGCACATGGGTGTTAATGAACACAAAGGCCCAGGGCATCACTGTACACTACTGTAGACTTTACAAATGCTGGACACTTAGGCTATGCTAAATTTGCCAACTTTTTTCTTTCTTTAACAATAAGTTAACCTTAGATTACTATAACCTTTTTAGTTTATAAATTTTATTTTTTTCTAACTTTTTTACTGTATATTAATATTTAGTTTAAAACATGCTATACAGGTATATGAAATGTTTTTTCTTTGTATCTTATTTCTTTGTATCGTATTTCTTTGTATCTTCATTTCTATATTTAAATTTTTTGATTTTTTTTTTTCTATTTAAACTTTTGAATGAGAACAGATACCCGAGGTTAGGGGAATGTTTGACAAGGAATTTTTTTTACTACCAGGGATTAAACTTATGATCTCACACTTGCCAGGCAGGCGCTTATACCACTGAGCTAAATCCCTGGCCCATTTATTTAAACTTTTTGGTCAAAAACTAAGACATAAACAACCTGTATTAGCCTAGACCCACAGAGTTAGGGGTTATCATGCTCACTCTCTTCCACCTCCACCTCTTGACTCACTAGAAGGTCTTCAGAGGCAACAATAGGCATGGAGCTGTCACCCCCTATGGTAACAATGCCTTCTTCTAGAACATCTCCAGAAAGGCTGCCTGAAGTCTTTTTTACCATTAACTTTTTCAATATACATAAGTAGAAAGGCGCACTCTAACAATATGTAGTACAGGAAATACACACACCTATAACATAGTTAATACTCATCGTTATCAAGTTTCATGTACTGTACAACACACATCACTGTATGTGCTGTCCTTGTATATGGCAGGCAGCACAGCAGGCAAGATCAGATCAGCATCACCACAAACGTGAGCAATGACTTGTGCTGCAACTTCATGGTGCCACTAGAGGATAGCAAGTGTTCAGCACACTCATAATCATACGGGACTGCCATTCTATCTGTGGTCCACTGTTGACCAAAATGTCACTACACAGTACAAGACCATAAAACTCACAGAGTATAGATTTTTGTTTTTGCAGGAAAGTCTGGATTTTAACATTAACATTAAAACTAAATAATGTCAGTTTTTCCCTTTGCAGTGATGGGACTCCTTGTTCTCAAGAAAATGCCTGCCAGTTCACCCATCAGTTTTTGGAAGAAATGCGTGTCATGAAAAAGGCCACTAGTTCAGCCTGCTGGTTAGTCACACACTGCTGTTGCTCAAGACAATGAAGGCACTCAGGTATGCAGAACAACAGGCTTTATGAATGCTTTTTGTTTTGCATGGAGATTATCATAAAGATCAGGTACTGGTGGAAAATCAATGAAGTTAATAATTTCTACTGCTTCATGAAAAATTTCTGGGTAGAGGTTGAAACAGGATGTTATTATGCAGTTCAGGCTTTTCTTGAATTCAGTGTTTGGGCCCAGGCTGGCCTCAAACTTGCAGTAATCCTCCTGCTTCAGCCTCCTGAGCACTAAGATTACAGGTATGCACCATAGCACCCAGCTTCATGAAAGACATTCTTAAATGAACTTGCTTTTCTGTTGCTGTTCTTCTTCTGTGACTTTGTGACAGTAAAGAATAAAACGACTGCTAGCAGAATAGTTTAGTATTACTGCCTTGATTCACACTAAGGCACTCATAGTTACCCACTACTGCTTTTTGTGCTGGCGGCAAAAGCACAAAATGATGCACGTGAAAATGCCACGGAACGTCTTCAAATTATTATCGAAGCGTCTGCTCGAGTGTCCCACCTGAAAAAGTCTAAGGACTTGCCAGTAATCAGTGATCATGTTAGGAGAACTACTGTCCACCTCTACTCTAACTGTGGATTTGGTTCAGATGTAGTGTAAGTGGTGTCTACCTCGTAAAAGCATCTGTTAACCAACCTGCTGTCCTACACTCCACCTGTAACACTGACGAATATTTTGTTCTTTTTCCTGGAGTCCTGTAGGTTCAGTGAGGGCAAGAGCCTTACTTCACATTTTTAAGTACACCTATTATCTAGCCCATTGCTGTATATATAACAAATGTGTGTGTGTGTGTATGTACATATGTATAAAACAGTTGATATAATGACCATGACAATATATGAGAAAGGATGCAGGCTCTGGGAGTCAGATAAGCTAGTTTAAATCCTCATATTGTCACCTATTAAGTTGAGTGAACTTGGACAAATTATCAGATCTCTCCAAGTACCAATTTCTTCATCTGTAAAAGTGTAATAGTAACAGTATCTAATTCACAGAGTGGTTGTTATAATTCAATGAATACGGTGAAAGCATGTCCAACAATATTTAGTACAGTTATACAAATATATTAATTATGCTGCTATTACTATCAATTACTGTCCCTGAAATGTGCATATTTTTAAAAAATTATTTAAGAATTGATACTGCACGTTAAAAAAAACTCTAAAAAATAATGTTTTGAACATCATTATGTAAGGGGAAGGGGAATATTCTCCGAATTATCCAGTTAGAAAACTCTTCACTTTAAGTAAAAGAGTCAATAACATGCTATGTCACTTAAGAATTACAATTATGTCAAATTAGGAAAGAGAAAGAAGTCACATTATGTACAAGAATGGAGAAATGAATTTTTACCTAAGTTAACATGTTAAGTCTATTTGTTAAAAGTGTATTCTCTAACACCTATCAACCCACTGATCAATTGCAGATGCTTAATTCTACCTTTATAAGCTCTCCCAATCCCAAGTCCCATTAAAAAGCATTTACTGAACACCTATTATATACCAGCATAGGAGATGCAGTGGCACAATCGATTAGCATGCAGTACTTATATATGTACCGGTACAGATGAATGAAAGGACAGTAAGAATTATTTCTTGCCCTCAAGGAAAATATAATCCATCAGATAGTTATGCATACAAATATAAATTACCTATGTGAAGATGATTCACTAACGCTTGTCTACTTCAAATTCTTTGGTTATTTATGCCCTGCTGCCATTTAGAAAAAAAAAAAAATCAAACATACAGGAACCAAGTTTCTCTATTCTCCACAGTCTCAGGTTGGTGGGGCAGTCCCCCAGCTGCTATCTGTTTGGCTAATGCACAGCACAGAACCAACTGACTGTCAAACAGACTCATCTTAAGAGCAGAAGCAGCTTCTAGTTTGAGGCCAAAATCCACTTCTAAATATAAAAATTTCAGACTTCAATGTTTAGTTCTCATGTTGGTCCCTTCCTTTTTTTTCTCCATCAACAACACAAGATAATCTCATGTGAACAAGACCTACACTAAAATGCATCTGCACTTAATGGTAATAAGGACACAGTTAATCACCTGCAAGGGGTAGGTGATTTTAAAAGACCTAAGAGGACAAAAAGTAGTTACCTTGAACTATTTCAACAGGTAATTTCTAAAGCACTTCTAATTTATTATCACAAAAACTCTCTAGAGTCAGTACAATAAGCTTCATTTGACAGAAAAGGAAACTGAAACTTAAGAGACAAAATGATTTATTCAAGACACAATTATTACAATCAGGATGACACAGTCTGTTTTCCTTCTTACTTTACCAATCTTGTATTTTTTATCTTCACTATTCTTGCGAATTCATTCCCTCTTTCACATACTCACTGTAACCGCCAAGGTACAGGACTCTTTTCTGCAAGCTCCCTGCCCCTCATCTCATCTTTTGGATGCTGCAACAGATAATTTTCTGGAAACACATTTGGTTCACTTCATTTTCTTGTCCCAAACCTTCAATAAGTCCCTGTTTCTCAGCCTGGCATTCAAATACTCTTCCTACTCTGTACTCAACTGACCTTTCTCCCACCTTCTTGCCTACTAGTCTTTACCAAGCACACAAACCTGCAACCAAATGGAAACTCCTGTTTTTATTTTTACCCAAAGATGTTCTGCTCTTGTTTCTCACCTCTCCGACTCTGCTGTGAGAGCTGATTAAGCTCATCTGAATCCCTATCACTGGTAATACATGGATGGCCCAGATGAACCCTACCTTCACCAAGAAGCCAGGCTTTTTTCTCCTCAGAACTGATGTGCTTTCCCTAAATGTTTGCTGTATAACTCTCAAGTAACAGGTATGGTAACGAATCAAGAAAAAAAGATGAATTTAAAAAAAAGTCCTCTTCTTTAAAAGCTCATAGCTTAGTCAGGGAGAGAAAAGTAAATAAAACCATCACTTCCTTTAAATTCTACAAAATGTGGCCAGCTTAGGATTCCACTAGAGCCAAATTAAAGATTCATAAATCAGGATTTGGCTATAAAGTCAGGAAAGCTTTCCAGCAGAGAGAACACCTGAGTTGAGTGAGACAAGACACTCAAAAGGCCTGAGAGAGAACCAACACCCAAGCACACAGTGCCCTTTTCACTGAGCTGGAGAGGGACATCAGAATGCAAGATACGGACTTGGAATTCCCCACCAGTAAAAGCTCTCATGCACTGGGAAGGACTATTCCACTGAACACAACAAAATGCTGTTTTGTGGGAGTAATTTTTAAAGTGAAAAATATTTTTAATTGGTTTTAAATAACAATGCTTCCTATCTACTGTGTGTTTGTGTGTGTTTGTGTAACACTGATTGAGCCCAGAGCTTTGGCACTGAGCTACACATTACCAACCCCTTAGTTTTTATTTTGAGACAGGGTTTGCTAAGTCACTTGGTTGCCCAGATTTGGGCTCAAACTTGGGATCCTCCTACCTCAGCCTTCCAGAGTGCTGGAATTATATAGGCAAGCATCACACAAATTGCTAGACCATTTTATGAAGCATATAAATTGATAGTAAAAGTTCTCTAGAATAATGTAAATGTTATAAAATCTAGGTTTATGATGTGTTGCTCTACTGCTTGATTTCTACCTCTGTACAATACATTCCCACAGTTGCACGTGCACACACAATCTCTCTTTCAAAAGGAAAATGGCCTAACAGCAGTGGAAATGCCTCCGCATGTTTAAAATGTATTCTTAAAAAATGTAACGGTATCTTTCAACAGAGCTTCCCAATAGTTTGTTTTATTGTTAAAAACTTCTAAATTTATAGAACTTGTGATATTTCTGTTCATATGTACAACTCAAAGGATTTTCCACTTTGTTCTCAGCTATTTTTACCATTAATAGCCTCATACAATCTATATATCTGGATTTCTATTATTTTAATATTTCTTTAGGAACTCAAATTAGTTTATGCAAAATTACATAATAAACAGTTTCTGAAATAATAAGAGACCTAAGTTTTAACTGTATATATTTGCTTTAAGGAACAGAGCTTGCCTTTAATCACTGTCATTAGAAATATACAATCTAGGGATGTGAAACAATCAGAAATGATGGTAATGAGAGAAAAAAGAGAAATGGTAGTGCTGAGGACAGTTCCTGTGAGAAATTGTAAAATGCCACAGAATCATTCAGGGAAGGGATTTCTACCTATGATGGTGTACACAGATCAGCAAATCTATAGGTAAATGGAAGCAACTAGAAACCATACTTGTAACTGAAATAAACTAGATTGCATGTGTAAACTTCGTATTGTCTCCCTAGTGTAAGAAACTGAAAGAGTAAATAAGATCCAAAGAGTGTAACAGATATTGTGAAAGGGAAAGAAAGTTAAAGGCAAAAAACAGGCATTTCCTGAAAAATTTTAGAGCTTACCATAAAAACAGCAGGACTGGATTCGTGGGCCACTGTGGGACCCAGACATTCAGAGCTAAGCCTCTCCCCGCAAGTAAGCATCAGTGTGGACTTTGGGGAGCAAGAACTAGAATTATCCTGACGGAAACAGAGCCATGTGCGGGCCGCTGTGGGACCAGGACATCCAGAGCTAAGCCTCTCCCTGTGAGTCAGCATCAGTGTGGACTTTGGGGAGGGAAACCAGAACCATCCTGCTGGAAACAGCCCCATGCACGGGTTGCTGTGGGACTGGGGCATCCAGAGCCAAGCCTCTCCCCATGAGACCCCGCTGGCAGTGGGGACAGTTAGGTCCCAGCTCCTGCAGGCTCATGGGCTGGCAAACAAGTGTCAACCCTCTCCCCCAAGCGACTGGCAGATCCAGAGAAACACAGGCTCTAGTGATAGCTATTCAGGTGAAACACAATTGGATGCCTGTGGTGCTTTGGTGTTTCACTGACCTTGTAGGACTAGGCCAGTGGTCTGATCATCCATTCAGAAGATAGCGGTACACAGCGTGGCCTCTAGGAGGGGTCTCCTTCTGAGGGTGGTAGCCATTGTTGATTCCCTATAGTCTCACTCTGAAGTCCTACATTGTTTATTGTTTTGTTGGGTTGGGTTTTATTCTCTTTTGCGTTGTTTGATTATGTTATACCCGGTGACATGAGTAGCTATTTCAATGATAATCAGATATACATGGTAGCCATTTTGAATTTACTGTTGTCTTGTTTTGTAGTCTTTCATTGTATCCATTGTTTTGTTTTTACTGTTTTTATTCTATTCGGTTCTGTTTGATTTTTACTGTGTCCGAAAGTATCTGCAGCTATTTTGAAGACAACAAAAGGCATTATGGTAACTATTGTTGATTTTGTAAAGTTGTAAAGTCCTGTATCACTTATTCTGGTTTGTTCTGATTGGTTTTATTCTGTTTTATTTTCCTTTGTTGTATCCTCTTTAAAAAAAAAAATCAGCAGGACTCTTCAAACATACTGCTGGACCATGAAAACCAGCAGCTTTTGCTGTTGGAGAGGGCAAATTTGACTTGGGACAGAAGGAAGGGAGTAGTGACGAAAGAACAAGAAAAACAATAGTTCTGTCAACTAACTGTGGTAAATTTGGCAAGAATCTAACAGGGAGAGCATAGTTCTCCTAGCTTAAAGTTGTGATCTGACTGGGGTGAGTGGTGGACCAGCCAGAAATCTAGTAGGGAGATCCCAGAAAAGAGAATCATACCAGAGATAGAAATGCACTCCTCACGTCCCTGAGTGGGTGTGAAACTACACAGGTGAGAAGGAAAGACATGAAACATCTCAACAAAAAGAAAACCCCAGGCAGACTTGGGAAGGCTGAACCTCTAATGTACTTCCCAGTCTAGCTTCTGGACTGAGAGGAAGAAAGCTCCACAAGCTCCAGATGCATGAGTATGGCCTCTATCCTCTGGCCTCTAAGCGGTGGAGACACAGGAGTAACTGCTACCAGGATAAAAAGAAAAAAGAACAAAATCACTAAGCAGCAACATCAATGGCTTCACACTGTGCAGGTGCCAGACTCCATAATTTAAGTGGGCAAACTGCTTAAAACACATTCCATCTCAGAAAAATAAATAAAAAAAAATCCAGAGTCACTACAGTGCTAACTGTTCAATTTTCATTAAAAAAAAAATGACATGCAAATTATAAAACACAGGAAGGTGTGACCCAGATTCAAAAAAAGAAGCAATAACTAGAAGTAACTGAGCTGTAACTCAGGTATACAGATATTGGATTCAGCAAATGATGTTAAAGTAACAAGTACAAATATTTCAAAGAATTGGGCTGTGAGGCGGGGAGTTTGAGGTCAGCCTAGATTATATAGTGAGTTCAAGGAGAGTATGAACTACATAGTAAGACCCTCCCTCAAAAAGCTAAAAGAATTAAAGGAAAATAGGATGATAAACAGAGAAATTATAAATGGAAATTACAGAGTTAAAAAGTACAATAACTGATATAAATTCATTCTATAGATGAGTTCAATAGGAGACTACAAAGGCAGAAAAAAGAATGTGTGAACTACAAAAAAGAATCAACAGAAAGTATCCAATTTAAAGAGCAAAAAAAAAAAAGAAAGACTAAAGGAAAAGAACTTTACATTTTGTTTAGATTCAGAAAACTGCTGGTTGAAACAGAAAACAAAAATATCTACAGGAAAACACCAAGTGCATGAAATGGGAGGCCCAGGAACAAAGAAGAAAAAAAATTAAGCATTTGAAGAAATCATGGTCAAAATTCATTTATTTATGAAAAACAACTGATTCAAAACTCTCAAAAGACTCAAGTATAATAAAAACAACAACAAAAAAAATCCATCTTTAGACCCATCATAGAGAAACAGCTAAAAGCTAAAGAGAAAATGACATCAGCAAGAGAGTAACAACTTCCTATACACAGGGGAACAATAATAGGATTAACCGTTGATCTCTCAGCAGAATCAGCTGAGTCTCATCAGAGGCCAGGGGGCAATGGATTCACATATTGTATTTGGGGGGTGAAAGAGAAAGTCAACCAAGAATTGTACAGCTAACAAAACTAGCCTTAAAAAAAAAAGAACATACACAAAAAAGACATTCCCAGATTAACCCAAACAGAATTTGTTTCAAGCAGACTTATCCCTCAGAAAATACTGAAAGGAATCCTAGAGGCCGAAAAGGAAATGACATTGGATATTAACTTGGATCTATAGGACGATACAAAGATCACAAGAAATGGTAACTTATTTTCAAAATATCCAAAGAATTTGAAAACTCAACACTAGAAAACAACTTGATTAAAAAATGGCTAAAGACCTGAACAGACCACTCACTAAGGAAGATCTATAGGTGGCAAATAAGCATATAAAAGATGTTCCACACTATATCTCAAGAAAATGAAAATTTAAGCAACAATGACGTTCCAGTAGAGTTGTCAAAATCCAGTACATAGGCAGCACCAAACACTGACAAGGATGTGGAATAACAGGAACTCTTGCTCACTGCGCACATAAATGCTTACAGCATCTTTATTCATAATTGTCCAAACTTGGAAGCAACCAAGATACCCTTCTACAGGTGAATGGACAAATACAGAACAACCATATGATGTTATTAGGCAATAAAAAGAAATGAACTGTTAAGCCTTAAAAAAAAAATAGGAATCTTAAATGCATATTACTAAGTGAAAAAACCCAATCCAAAAAAACTACCTATTGTCTGATTTCAACTCTATTACATTCTGAAGAAGGCAAAGCTAGGCTGACAGTACAAAGATCAGCTGATACCAGAATTTGGGGAGGGAGGGATGAACAAACTATGGAATTTTTAGAACAGTGAAACTGCTGTGTATGATGATAAATATTTTTATGCATTTATCCAAGTTCACAGAATGCATAACACCAAAAATGAATCCTAATATAAACTACAGATTTTGAGTGATGTTTCAATACAGGTTTAATAGTTTTAACATTGTACCACTCTAATGCAGGATGCTGATAGTGGGGGAGGTCAGGCATGTATAGTAGCAGGAACATGTCTGCAACTTTTCAGTTTTGATGTAAGCCTAAAACTGCCCTCAAAAAATAAGTCTTTACATGAAATATGTAAGATTGTTTAAAGTAATAATTATATTGTTATATTTCTACTATATACAGGTATACCCACACAGGTACACACAATAGCACAAAGGAATGCATGGAATGAAAGTATATGATAGCAAAGTTGTATTTAACTTGAATAAACCCCATCTATAGGTTGTGGAAAGTCAAAGATATATGTAATCCTTTGACCAAGGACTAACTACCTTAGTATTGTCATTAATCAGTTCTGGGAGGTACAACCAGTACCCAAACGACAAGTTCCAAACAATTTGTTTTGGTTGTCAACGGTAGTAAGTCACGATGCAATCAATGGACACAGACAGTTCTACTTTGCACACTGTGTAATAAACAAATGATGAGTACTGGGACATTTACACATCAAATGTGTCAGGTACCAAGTTTGGTGGGTTTCAAAGCACTTAAGTACTAAGGTGTGACTGTGCTAAAACAATACATCAAATAAATTATTTAACAGAAACCAGTAAAGATGAACAGAGGAACAACAATAAAAAAAACCATGAGACATAGTAAAATGGCACGGATAAATCTACCCATATCCATATTAATACTAAAATATAAACAGCCTACATCCTCCAATAAAAAGATGGAAAAACTTTTAGACAAAAGACACACTTTAGATTCAAACAAAATGATGTGTAAAGTTATCAATAAGGGTCTATAGTAACACCCCATCTTTCACTCTTGATTTTAATAATCAAGAAAACAAAATGATGGTTGCAACAAAATGATGGAAGTTATATCATACAAATAGCAACTATAAAAAGGCTAAAGTGGTTATATTACTATCAAAGTAGACAAAGCAAGAAATATTCATAGAGACAAACAGGGATAGTTCATATTGATAAAAGGGCCAACTGGTAAAGAATGTTTTGCAGAATAAACTAGCTACTAAATCATAAACAAGTCTCAATTTTATATCATATAAAGTATGTTTTCAAACCACAAAGAAATTAAATTATTGATAAACAAAAGAAAGAAATTTGGAGAATCCTCAACATTTGAAATTAACATATAGTCAGGGATGGAGGCACACACCTGTAATCCCAGCGTTCTGGGAGGCTGAGACAGGAGGATTGCCCATTTGAGCCCAGCCCAGCCAATTCAGCAGCAATTTAGTGAGATCCTGTCTCAAAAAAATAAAGTAAGGGCCGGACATACAGCTCAGTGGTATAAGCACCTGCCTGGCAAGCACAAGGTCCTGAGTTCAATTTCCAGTACCAAAGAAAGCAAGAGAGACAGACAGATGTTTCTGTTAATGGGAGGAGGTACCACTACAATAAGGAATTTTTAAAAATATCTTGAAAGTGAAAACACAATGCATCACCTTTTAAGAAAACCTGCTAAAGAGAAACTTAAAGCTTCAAACACAGAAAGTAACAAAACTAAAATCAATCACCTCAGCTTCCTACTCAAGAAGCCAGGAAAATAGGCCCAATCACACTCCAAGCAAGCAGAAGGCAGCAGAGTAAAGATAGAGTGGAACTCAACAAATTATAAAACCAGAAGACAATAAAATTAATGAAAGCAAAACTGGTTCTCTGGAAAGATCTGCAACTTAACAAACCTTAGTTAAACTAACCAGGAAAAAAGTAGTAAGACATAAATTATTAAAATCAAGAGTGAAAGATGGGGTATTACTGTACACTCTTATTGATAACTTTATACAAACAAAATTGTAATTTTAGATGAGACAGATTCCTAGAAAGTTACAAATTACCAAAACTGATGAGAATAGAAATAGAAAAAATAGTAAAAAGCCAAGAATAGTGGTGCATGCCTAGAATTCCAGGACTTGGGAGGCTTGAGGTAGGAGGACTGAAGCAAGTTCCAGGCCTGCTTGGGCTATATAACAAGAACCTGTCTCAAAAATGAAAAGAAAAAAGAGGAAAGGGGAGGGGAGAGGAGGGAGGGGAGGGCAGGAAAGGGGAAAAGGAAAAGGAAAAGAAAGGAAAGGAAAGGGAAAAAGACTAGAGCAGAAGTATATTTTAATCATTAATATACCTTGAAAAAGAAGTATTAATTTTGTATTAATTTCGTCTTTTTCATTCCTTTAGTTGAAATAGATATTCTTGTGGATTTCCCAATTAATGATCTGAAAGTTATTTGGCAATGCAGACAATAGATCACCTTGTAAATTCATGATTCTGGAACACATGCTATGGAAAGGCTCATTTGTTACCTGTTATTACTGGAATCTTCAAACTGCCTATTACAGTCCATTATTTATGAGGGTATAAAATTCCTGTGCCTACACATAACTAATCAACACTGAAAACATAAGACATTTTCAAGGAAAAGAGGTATTTCTTGGTGGTCCAATATCTAATAAAAGAAAACAGTCTGGCCTGACGGTGCACACCCACGATCCCAGCATTCTGGAAAGCTGAGACAGGAGGATTTTAAGTTTGAGCCTAACATGGGCAATTTAGCAACTTAACAAGACTTCACCCCAAATTTAAAAAGGGCTGGGGATGTAGCTCAGTGTAATGACCCTGAATCTCTAGTACCCACTCCCCCATGTATTTGTAGGGTTAATCTATCTTTATGTAACAGAAGCTTGCACTATAATGCTAAATCTTTACTTGGAAGTAAATCTTATTAAGTGGCTTAAAGTCTGAATAAAGCTCTCCTTCTGGTAATCTGATACTGGAAAGAAAAAAGCGAAATCTAAAAACTAGAGATAGCTTATTTGATAAGAATACATTTTTACCTTACAATGAAACCCCACAGACAATACAATTTTCTGAGTGTTGATAGGCACGTGATACACACTTACGGCTAATTTGTGGCATTTCTTTTTACTTAAGCAAGTAAATAGCAAGGGGTAAGGTCAAACGTAGGCTGGGGCAAGGGATTAGAAAATCCCATACAGAGCTCGAGTTTTATTTACTTGTGTTAGAATACCATTAGAATTAAGTAGGAAAACAGTACAATTTAGATTAAAAGGTAAAAATCATCTTGGCTGCCATGTGGAGAATGGCTAAATTAGGCGGCAGTAACACAAGAGGTTAAATGATGGAGTTTTGACTACACTAGTGACAATGATGGTAAACACCTTGCCTCAAACTCTTAAATCTCCTAACAGCCTCTTGAGGTAGGTACCATTATTTTCTTTTCATAATAGTAGGTACGACTACCTTCACGTATCTTCTCAAGTCAGAGACAGATTAAATAACTGACCATATTGGGACTCAACCCTACAAATCTGGCAAAAGAACACTGGCTCCTTCATCTGTAGTAGTAAAAAGTTACAGAGTTGGAGTTGCCATGCCGTGTTAATGGATCAGAGGTATATACAAAAGAAATAGAAGAGGGACTCCTAGGTTTTCCTTGAGTAAGTAAGTGAATTTGGTAGTCTAGTTACATAAAGGTAAAGCAAGAAACGGGGCTCTGGGACCCAAACTTGGCACACTGCAGCATTTAAAAGTTGAACAGAGGAGGAGGAATAAAGTAAACAATGCTGAGAACAAAATATGAGAGCGCACAAAACTCAAGACACCAAGTATTTCAAGGAGGAAGAAGCAACTGGAAAATGCTGCTTTGAGACTGCATAGGTGAGAACGAGAGTGTGGTCATGGGATTTTGCATAGCAGACACACCTGGTGAAGCTGAAAAGCGCGGCATCCCCTACATTTACTTTTACCTCTATACTTACCTTGCTAGTGTCTGCCTCATTCCTAGACCAACAGTTCCTGGGCAGTAACTGAGTTTTACTTCAAACTCCCTATCTTCTAATCACAATGCTTGGAGTAGAACTGAAATTACACACAGGCTAAGGAATGGAACGGAAATGCTAAATTAGCTGATGGAATGTTCTGGTCTTATGACTAATTCAGTGTGACTGACATGCACTCCTCTACCTTCCACCTTGTAACTCACGTACCGGAAGAGATCCGTTCTGTGTACTGGGCGAGTTGCTGCTCTGTTCCCCATGGCCTTGCGTGCTTCCGTAGAGTGTCAGGTTATGCTCACTGGTCTGGCCGGCATAGTCCTGAGTGTGTGGCACTCCATATTCTGTAGGAATTCCGTTCTGTGGAGGTGGTGGGAATGGGATGGTAGTAAAAGGCTGAACCATTGCTTCAGGAGTTGTTGTTGGCTCCTGGTTACCCTAGAATAAATATAGGGTGTAAAAGGGGAGAATGGTTTTATTTAAATCATTGTCACATAATTACTTTAAGGGAAAAATCTTTTAAACAAATGAACTAAATACCTGATTAAAAAACAAAAGCAACAACCAAACAAAACCTTCTCAACTTCTATTCCAAATGTGTAAAATTTAACTTGAAAAGAGACCTAAATGTGAGAGCTAAACTATAAAACTTCTAAAAACAAACATAAGAAAATCTTCTTTCAAATGGCAAAGAATTCTTAAGATATAAAAAAAAGAACCATTAAAAAAATCAATATACTGAATTGATCAGAATTTAAAAACATCTGCTTTCTGAAAAACAGTAAGACAAACACTAGGAAACAACATTCACAATAAAAATCATACAAAGGACACATATCCAGAATTTATAAAACACATATACCATAATAAAAAAAGCTCAATTTTTAAAAAATGGGCTAACAGCTGGAAATAATGACACATGCTGGTAATCCCAGCATCTGAGAGGCCGAGGCAGGAAGATTGATCTAGGTTTGAGGCCAGTCTGAACTACAGAGGTCATTCAAGGCCAGCCTGAGCTACACAGCAAAACTCTGTCCTAATGGGGTGCAGGGAGGTGGCTAACCAACTTCTGACAATCACTTTCTACAAGAAGATGTACAAATGGGCAGAAAATACATGAATGGGTGGACTCAACAGTAGTCACCCGACATGAAACTAAAACCAAAATGAGATACCATTTTACAACCACTAGAATATCTAAAATATAAAATTGAAATCACCAGATGTTGACAGACACACAGAAGAACTTTCATACATTACTCATGGCCATGTAAAATGTATTCTCTACCTTTCAGAAATGTTTTTCAGTTTTATAAGTTAAAACATTTCTTGTATTTACCTAAAAGAAATGAAGCCATATGTCTCCACTGACATCTGTATAAGAATGTTCATGAAGCCTCATTCACAATAACCTCAACTGAAAACAACTATTCATCAACAGGAGAATGGGTAAACAAATTGTGGTCTATTCATAAAGTGGAATGCTACTCAGAACTTTAAAAAATCTTGTGCTGAATGAATAAGTTAGCTACAACATAACACATACCATATAATTCCATTCATAAGAAGTATCAGAATAGGAATAACTAATCTATAAAACTGAAATGAGAATGTACTTGCTTCTGCTTAGCAGTGGAAAAGCACTGACTAAATTTTGGTACGCTGAAACACTCTCAAATGATGGAATTGTTATATATCTTACCAAACTGTTAAAACTCATTAAAATATTTGACAAATGTTATTAAGTATACCACAGAAAAATGAAAAATAAGACAATAGCCACAGTAAACATAATGTACAATATAAAACCTAAATAAAAATTATAGTTTTTATAACAAGTATGTAATGTAAAAATGTTAACATCCCAAAATAAAATATGTATCTAATGTTTTTACCAATGATGTCTAGTGAAACAAAGTATACTAAATGTTTTTATAGGGAAACTACCAAGAAAGTCCTTTAAAAAAAGGAAAATTTGGAGGCAACATGCTTTGGCATACATTAAAACTTGTCACAGGCTACACATGGTGGCACATGCCTATAATCCTAGCACTTGGGAGGCTGAGGCAGGAGAATTGTCATTAGTTTGAGGCCAGCCTGGACTAATACCAAGTTCAGAGATCCTGTCTCAAAAAAAAAAATCAAAACTTGTCATAAACTATTGTAATTAAACAGTAAGCATATACAAAGAGATCAACAGAACAGAGTTCTAAAACAGATTCAAGTTTATACAAAAACATTTTATGGTATTTACAAAACTTGGGTACCTACCACCAAAAAACTAATGTCATTACCAGAAAAATTCAGAAGGAATAAAAATATAAGAATGGGGGAAAAAATGTGGTATATGTATACAATGGAGTACTACTCAGCCATAAAGAAGAATAAACAGGAGACTTACAGGTAAATGGATGCAACTGGAGACCACAGTCATAAGTGAAATAAATAAAACAACTGTGTAAACATCGTATTATCTCATTAGTGTGAGAAGCTGAAAGAAACAACATATGTATATGTATATAAAAAAATAGTTAAGATAGTTATACTACTGATTTCTCTGAGTTCACCAAAGAGAAAGATTTGTGCTGGTACTGTTCAGACAACTGAATGCGGATGTCTTGTGCTCTGAGTGAATGATTTGGGGATGACAATGTGCAATGTATGTACCATTGTTG
>RJWT010000621.1:0-61774 GCA_004365215.1 Cuniculus paca
TTACTTCCTGAGACCTTGTTATTTTTAAGAGATCTTTCCTTTCACGATCATAGGCTGCAATCCTGTCTTCAAGCTTTGAAAGTCTTTCTTTAGTTTCCTTCATGTCAACATGCCAGCTATCGAATGAATGTTTAATTTTCTGGATATCTCTTTGAATCTGTTTCATACATTCTAAATCTCTCTTATGCTGTTCATTCATGGTTTCCCTTATTTTCCTATGCTCCTCTATTTTTTTATCTGTGTCTTCTTTCGAGATGCTTAGTATTTCTTTTATTATGGTTTTCATTTCTTCTTTTACCTGGGATGGAATTTCTGTTCTAATTTCTCTTATAGCTTCCTGAAGTTGTTTCTTTACTTCAGTTGACAGCATTTCAGACATTTCAGGTGTGCAATTCTCCATCTCCATGTTTTCCTTTTGTGGAATTGCGCCGCTTGGGTTGGACGCCAGAGGTTGCCCTCTCGCTCTTCGTCTTGACATATTCTTGATTTCTTCCACCCTGGGTAGTGTGGTCCCAGGAACCCCAGCACCGGCCACAACTTCTCTGAAGCTAGGCTGTTTGTCTTTTCTAGCCAGTGCTTGCTACGTATATCTGATGTTGGGTGCCTGTGTCTCTTTACTGAACTGGGGACCAAGCCACCCGGGGTTTGCACGGGAGCAGACCTGGTCAGGCCCTGCGAATCTAAGCTGTTTAGCGATATTGTCTGAAACGCACATGGGAGCCGATCTCCAACCAGTCAGCTTCCTTGGGTCTGCCCACAACCTGGAGCTCCCAAATGACTGTTTTTTTTTTTCTGGCTTCGGTTCAAGCAACTTCCTCGGTTCCACCCACAACCTGGCGCTGACGCCAGTAGTTAGCAGTCTTGGCCCTGGGCGGGTGCAACCTGCCTGACTCCAAGATGGAGCCTGGCCCATCACTCTCTCCCGTGGGGTGGGGGTGGGGTGGAATTCCAAGCACTCACCAGCTGCCAGCGCAGATCTCCATGTCCGCAGCTCTCCTTCACTCCCGCGCCTCTCCGCAGAGACCTCTGGGGTCGACTGCAGCTGCAACCATGACCGCAACCGCGACTGTGCGTCTCCAGGCTCAGCAGGTCTTCTGGCAGGGTGAATCCGGCTCCAGGCTGAGGTGCTGCCAGCCACCGCCTTCTTCTTCGTTTAAATTCTTTTTATTCTCTTTGTGGGCTTCAATTCATATTTTAGATGCTTCCTTGGTCCAGGGGACCCAGTTGCTTCCTTCTTGTCCTCTCCATGATGTGATATTCCAGCATCTGAACTGTTTCTCTCAGAGAGACTGTTTACTCTGCTGCTTACTCTTCCGCCATCTTTAGCTCCTCCTCTTGATTTTTTTTTTAATATGATGTCGTCTCACAGATGCAAATAGTACAGTGTGTTGGCTTGGTTTTTACTTGGGTAGACTGAAACAACTTCCTTAAAATTAACAGTGATGTTTCTATGAATAAATTTAAATTTTTATGTTATAGCTCTCTTCATGGATAAGACAGACTTATTCAGAGTAGCATCTTTTGCTAAAATTTTTTCTTAACACATAGTAGAATAGAAACTGGGACATACGCCGAGTACATGCAAGAACTGTTTGGGAGGGCGAGCGAGTATTTGCTGGGAACCGTGGTGAAGGCTGGGACGTGTTCACCCCCCGCCCTGGGCGGGGGCTATGGGGGAGCCCCTGCATGCCCCGGTCCTCGGCCAGGCTGCGAGCCCTCCTGTGCTGCTGACTTGCAGATCGCCAACTCCATGGTGAGCACGTGGACGGGCCCGCCGGCCATGAAGTCCCTCTTCACCAGGATGTTCTGCTGCAAGACCTGCCCGAACATCGTGAGGACAAACAACTTCCTGAGCTTCCAGAGCTACTTCCTGCAGAAGGTGCAGTGTGCTCTTGCGACTCCTGGGGCGTCCTTCCCAGGGGACCTCATTTTCCTCCTGCTTGCCCGCTAGGCATTATTGCTCACGGATGTGCCAGTGTGCTCTAAACTTGGCAGCTGTTTGGGGCGGTAGGCGCGCCGCCGTCGGGTAGCCGCCCTCTTCGTCCGGGGATGTGGTCTCCAGCGCTCCGCTCTGAGGCCCCCTGCCGAGCGCTGTCCCGGGTGCTGCCGCGGGAAGCCGGCCCACGCCCTTCTGGACGCTGCCCTGCGTTGGCAACGGAAGAGCTTTCCGCCCTGCGTTTAGGAAGTGGGGGCGTGGAGGGGTTCGGGCTGTGTGAGGAGGGGCTGGGCGTGGGGGAGCAGGGGCTGGAGCTGGCGGCAAGAAACCCGCGGAGCCTGTGCTTCGGCGCATGCAGTGGGAGAACGGAAAAGGAGACTTGGCGATAAAGCAAGCTCAACAGAAGGACGTTTTGGGTGTGGCTGGTTTCCTGTGGAGGAGAGAGAAGCTTGCAGCGAGCGTGGGGCGGGAAGGGGGCGGTGGGGAGAGAGGTGCAGTGCGGGGGGAGCTGCGGGCGGGAGGGCGCCGTTGGGCTGGTTGCAGAGCGAGCCCAGTGTTTCTCTCCTGGCGCAGGCAGGAGGCAGGTAGTAGCCAGGGGAGGTGGGTTCCAGGGTGGCATCCGTGCCCCAGGGCTTGCTCTGCTGGGGTCTGGGCACCCGCAGTAACTGTGGAGGGTCCGGGTGTGCCGAGAGGCTCTGGGCCAGGCCCAAGGAATCGGACGCCACGGCGCCCTGTGACTTGGAAGGACTGTGCCTAGCCCGCCGGGGCGTCCCAGATTCATAGTGTGGAAGCGGCTCGTGTCTGTCACCTCACGCATGCTTTGCGGTGCTGGGCCTCTGCGTCCCTCCGGTCAGTGGTTCACCCCTGCATTGTCCACAGTCACTGAGCGGTCACGAAGTTAACTTAAGACTTCTTGCTTGTGGAGTTTCAGTTTTTAAATGAAACAGAGCAGTCCGCGTCAGAGTGCATGGTGTGGCACAGGCAGTTGCCGGAGCGAGACGCGTTTTGCTCTTTGGCTGTACACCTTTGCTCTGCTGCGCACGGCGAGCGCCTGCATCGTGTGAGGAGCTGTGGGCTGCGACCAGCGCTTCCTTGCCGCCTGGCTGCTCACAGGGCGCTTGCAGCAGGCGGGAGTGACACTGTGTCCTGCGGGAAGGGCCTGTCTGCGGGCTCTGCAGAGCTCCTGCCTGCCCAGCGTGTGGCCTGCTCTCTCCTTTCCTGGCACTAAGCTTTCTGCACCTGTGCCCCGCCCTGTGCTGCCCCCGCCTGGCTTTCCTGGTGGAGTTTCCCGGTGGCTTGAGTTTCGCTCCTGCTTCCATGGGAAAATTGCCTGTGAGCGTTTGGACGGGCAGAGGCTGCTGCAGTGTGGGTTGCTGTCCCTCTTTAAGTCCCGGCCTGAGTGGCATTGGAGAATCAGTGCTCTGAGGCTGCCGATGGGCTTTCCCGTGTGCCACGTGGCCCAACCGCCGTGTCATGGAGCCCCTAGTGCGTAGTTGTGAGGAAGCACAGTGCCTGCCCGGGCGGCGGCTGGCCAGAGACATTGGCCGGGATAGTGGAGGGAGGAGTCCAGAGATCAGCTGCTGCTGGCCTCGTCCCTTTACTGTGTGGCCCTGAGAAGGGAGTGGCTCGACTGACAGCGCATACACTTTCCTCCAGCAAGTGAGGTCCAAGGCTCTGGGCTCCAGCGCACCCAGGGCTCCCATCAGAAGGCTTAGAGGTAGACACCCCAGGAGCAGTAGAGACGAGGAGGCTCCATCCAGACCCCCGCACCTGTCGACAACACTTCTCTGTGTATGGCTCAAGAATTGCAGTGAAAAAGTTGAGTTATGTGCTTTTAAAGATCCTAATTCTTTCTTTTTCTGTAGACTATGCCTGTTGCAATGGCTTTATTAAGAGATGTTCATAACCTTTGTCCCAAAGAGGTCCTCACATTCATTCTAGACTTGATCAAGTACAACGACAACAGGAAGAACAAGGTAATGGAATCTTTTCATGAACAGCATAAAACTACCAAGTGATACTGTGTTTTTAAAGAAATATTCTGGGGCTCAGTGGTCGAGTGCTTACCTAGCATGCGCAGGGCCCTTTTTTAATCCCTAGCCCCTCCCCCACCCGCAATAAAGGAAAAAAGAAAAAAAAAAGAATTATTTAGTGTGTGCAGTCATTGTTGAGCCTTTAGTACTAGGAATTTCTCGAGTCAGAGGCGGACAACTGTGATTCCCTGGAGCAGCCAGCAGGGGAGCGAGGTGAATTCATTTTCAGCTGTTCTCCAGGCCTCTCGAAGCATGGGGACAGTAGGCACCAGACTGAGGGCGAAGCCTGGCTGTATGTTTGTTACCTTGTTTTCTTTTATCAAATGATGCTTTTTTATAAGCATTTCCTGCCTAGGATTAACATGTTCATCAGTGGATTTGACTTTTTTTTAATTATTGTACGTTTTATTCATTTATTTAGCAAATAATTGTCTGATGCCATATTTCAAAAGTTGTTTCATTCTAGTTATCAGTATAACAGCAAATGATTTTGAGAACATGTGCTACCCTAGACAGTGTATGAGGGACGAGATAGTTGATGTCTCCAGGAACTTCATTTATTAATTAAACATTTATTGAGCAACTACTATCTGTCAGTCTGATTTGGGGTCTTCAAGGACTTTGTCTGACAGAGCAGTCTGAGCAGTAAGAAGATAACAGGCGCACGGAAGTGACCACGGTGCGCATGTGCCGAGGCCTCGGGCTTTCAGAGTGGGCAGCGGCTCCGAGGGTGAGCGCCAGTTGGAAAGAGGGTCAGTTTCCCCTTTTGCGGGTAGGACCAGTCTGGGAAGTCTTTCCAGACAGAGAGAACAGTGTGCATAGACACAAGTAGGAGAATGCCAAGTCATGACAAGTTTAGTAAAGACTTTACAATAGCAAACACACAAAAGTCACAGGCATTATTAAAAGATGATGATTTATACCAAAATCTGAAATGATTTCAAATGGCTTCAGCTGGAAGTGCCCTGCACAGTGTGCTGAGCCCCTCCTTGCGTGTTCCGTGTGCTGCGGGCCTCCTCTGTGATAGGTTCTGCTGGCCCCGGTCTCTCCCAGCGACACGGGCGTGGCACCCCAGGGTGATTTCTCTCCCTTCTCACCAGCCAGCTTTTTTCGGTGAGCAGCCAGTGGACTCATTTTCCTTTCATTCTTGTTTCACTTAAGTGACTCACATTTTCATAAATTTAACTCTAGATTAGAATAAAGCATAATATGAAATTTATAAAAAAATTTTTTTTTTGGTACTGGGAATCAAACTCACAGCCTTGCGCTTGCCAGGCAGGTGCTTACCCCACTGAGCTAAATCCCCAACCCTGTATATCCTGCAATTTCATCTAATATTTTATTTCAGTCAATACTTAGCTGGCTTGCTACATAGTTGCCAGGAAGTTTTATGATGGACTGTGTGACTGGCTATGTTTCTCATTATTTTGTGTCAGGGGTGTGTATGTGTGTGTGTGTGTGTGCAGTGCCATGGTTTGAACCCAGGGCCTTTGCAGCCCCAGCCCTTTATACTTATTATTTCTTTATTTTGAGACAGAGTTTCACTAAGTTACCCAAACTGGGGTCCTCCTGCCTCAGCCTCCCACAGTGCTGGAATTACAGGCATGTGCATTACAGTTTTTCCTGTTACCAGTCTTTAAACAACGTAGCCTACTTCAAGAAGTCCTCTGTTTACCATATAACAGAGTTACTGCCACTTCGAAGATTATCGTCTGGTGCTTTGGATATGGGACTTCCAAATGATTTCTTTATTGAGTGAAGTATTTCTTCCTTGTTAGGCTGTGTTACAGTGGTATGTGTTACATTAAAATAGCTGTGAGAATCAGTCTCCCTAAGATTGAGACTCTGTGAGCTTTTCATTCCTGTGACCCTGGACTCTTTCCTGTACCATCCTGGTCAGTCACTTCCATGGAACATGCTAATGGAAAGCCGGATGAGCCGTCGCGTGCAGCCGTCGGCTTCCTAGCAGGACGGCGTGCGAGGCAGTGTGGGGAGAGCCACCCTGAACCTTCAGGACTTGTGGGGTGGGAGCTGGGAGCCAATCTGACTGGTTTGGTCGGTGTACTACTTGTTCGTCATGCAGTGTTCCCCACGTATGTATGGCACAGGTCACGGGAAATACAAGACCGGAAAATAGCACACAGCTTTTACCTGTCTTCGTAAACCAAACCCCTAAAGCTAGTGTATTAGCTGGAGACTAATGTGAGGCTTTGCAAGTATTGCGGTGTGCGCTCCGCCTATTCAGGGCCTTCCTCTGCACTGAGATGCCAGTCAGACGTGTGCTGGGACAGTTGACACCTGGCCACTGAGGAGGCACGTGGAGGAGGAAGCAGAGGCTTCTGGCAGGAGGTGGAGGCCAGACACAGGACAGGAGAGGAGGGGGGCATGGTGCATTAAATAGGGCTGTGAAACCAGAGGTGAGAGAGGGGAGGCGAACCAGAGGGACCAGCTGCAAGGGAGGCAGGCTGAGGCAGGAGGATACAATGTAAAGAATCTCAGGAGAATGGTACGGGACTTATGGTAGAGGGAAAGGGCTGGAAAAATAATTGTAGCTTTTGAAGAATAAGGAACTGACTTGGAATTTAACAAGCTGTGGAAAGTATATCAACTTTTAACCTGCAGTTTGTCCAGGCCACGCCCCAGACTTACGCCTTCTCACGTTTCGTTATGGAGATGGATACCGGCCCCCTGCCATGTACTTGTGCTGCTTAGTTCTGTGCTGAGTCGTGCCGCTTCTCCTCCTGCCCCTTGGTGTGCTCGTTGTACAGTGCAGCAATCCTGGCCAGGGCCTCACACCTGCCGGCAGCTCCCTCCCCTGCCCCGGAGCCGCACTGGCCTTCCTCCTTTTAGCTGAGTGGGTTTCTAATGAGTCCGTTGTGTCCCTCCAGGAATTACCCTGGGGCCTCTGCATGCTAGGCAGGTGCTGCACTTCTAGGCCCCAGCTCTTCCGTCCTTATTCCGAGGCAGGGTCTGACAGGCTGTCCCGGGCTTTGCTAAACTGCAACACTCCTGCCTCTGCCTCACGACTGGGTGCATCACTGTGCTGGGCTATTTTTTCCTTCTTAAAAATAATGCTGTTCAAAGAAATATCACTGGTCATATCTCAGGTAGTGTTAATGATCATCTTCAAAATATTTTACTCCTCCTGGAATAATCTTATCCCTGTCTTCTCTGCTTCCGAGTTGCTTTATTTCTTTTCGTATTCTTTCTATGTTGATACTTTCTTCAGATGTCTGGTAACCCTTGCTGTACGTTTCTGTTTTAAAGTCGAGCATTGAGAGCTGATGGGGAGCTTTGAGTCACAGCAGAGTTTATGGGCTCTGGTCTCTGTTTAGAGGACCTGGCTAGGTTACTACAAGAGTGCCTCACACAAAGTAAGTAGTTACTCAGTAAACTCACATGTCACAGGTGAATTAGCCTCTTTCGTTCTGTATTCAGAAGTGTGGCTACCAAGAACAGAGTTGACTCCTTACTAGAGAATTTGCTTATGCCTTAGATAAACTTGGTTTTGTTACACATACTCTATTAACGTCACCAGCAGACTTCCTTTTATCTTCCTGTAATTATTCTTTGCTTTAGTTTTCAGATAACTATTATCGGGCAGAAATGATCGATGCGCTGGCCAACTCCGTCACGCCTGCCGTCAGTGTGAATAATGAAGTTAGGACTCTGGATAACTTAAATCCAGATGTGCGGCTAATTCTGGAAGAAATCACAAGGTTTTTGAATATGGAAAAACTTCTTCCAAGCTATAGACATACCATCACTGTCAGGTATCAGTAAATGCTTTGCTTTTTCTTCAAGTGTATATATTTTTATAACTGTCAAATACACTTATTCTCATTAAACTAAAAGGGGAAATACAGTAAACTAAAAGGGAAAAATTAAAATTCTGATTCTGTCTTCCGTAGATAAATTGCTACTGCTTAGGAAATATCCTTCTAAATTTCATACCTTTGTAGGTATAGAACTTTTTAATTACTTGAGCTCGTATTACGTAGTTTTTATATTCAGTTTATATCATAAGTGCTTTCTCAGAAATTCTTCATAAGTGTTATTATAGATGTCTGCATCATTTTTATTTCATTGGGTGTGGTAAAATCGCTCTGTTCTCAGTCTTCTTAGCAGACCAGCTTCTTTGCATATGGCTATAAAAAAGTTCTGCTTACTTTGAATTTGCTAAATGTTGGTTACTGATTGAAACCTTGTGAACAATTTTAGCCTTCCATTTACGTACTGAATAAACTATTAAAATTTTTGCAGAAAATATTATATTCATTTACATCTATAATGATACATGGAAGTTTAAGTTTCTAGTCAAGTTTTAAAATTTGTTTTCTTTTCTCAGGTTTTAGATGTTAATTATGAAATGTTACCACCATCATGAAATTGGAGTTAGAATTGAATATGGGTTTACTTTTTAATTTACTGTGAGAAATGAATCTCTGGTACCTGGGAAGCAAATTTGCTTCATGAAACATCAGCAGAAGTAGTTAACTTGTTTTTCTTTTTCACTGTAGTTGCTTGAGAGCCATCCGGGTCCTTCAGAAGAATGGACATGTGCCGAGCGACCCCACCCTTTTCAAATCATATGCCGAGTACGGCCACTTCGTGGACATCAGGATAGCAGCTCTGGAAGCAGTGGTTGATTACACCAAAGGTGATGCTTTAGAGGCAGTCGCTCGCGTCATTGTAGAAAGCAATAATTCTGAAAGCCAGCCTGAGTTTTAGGGGTTTTATACTAGGTACAACACAGATATTTCAATTTTTAATTCTTGATTCACTGATTTAGAAAAAATTTATAGTAAATGTCGAATTAATGTAAGAATTGGTAAATGAGGAAAAGAATGAGATCATGCATCTGATTGGCTCTTTAGGGAAGACATCAAGGGCCGATCAGAAACTACCATGTGTGTTTAAGTAAAAATCGATTACAGTCAGTGCCAGCAGTGCCATTAATCCCCTTCCCAGCACTCTCCTCGCTCGAACTCACTGATCCCATTGTTGTGTCCCTTGGCAAGGTAGCTCTGGAAGTCCTCTTTCATGCTTGCCGTTGTGAGGTTTGCTAACGTGGTGAGTGCTGTGTGAGGCTGTGCTGCGGGAAGGCAAGCTCCTTAGAACACGCTGGTGCTCCCTCATCCCCTTCCTCACTGGCTCTGGCACCCTGCTACTTCTTTTTTTATTGCAGCACCAGGGTTGAACTCACGACCTTGCCCTTGCCAGGCAGGCACTTAGGCCACTGAGCTAAATCCCCGGCCCTTGTCTTTTTGAGACAGGGTCTCGCTATGCAGTTTAGGCTGGCCTTGAGCTCACTTTGTAGCCCTGGCTGGTCTTGAACTCACAACAATCCTCCTGTCTCAGCCTCCCAAGTGCTGGGATTACAGGTGTGAGCCACCACTCCCAGCCACCCTGCTACTTCTGGCTCGTGCCCAGTCAGCATAGCTGTTGTGTCATCTTGTTGTTGTGGCGTCAGAATACACAGCACCCACAGCTCAGAGGAGAGTTTCGTTTGGCTCACGGTTTTCATCCGTGGTTGGTTCCAACACAGACACCGAATGGCAGAGGCACCTGGCCCATGCGGACAGGAAGCAGAGGGTAGGGAGCCAGGGACAAGCATATCCTGGGGCTCACCCTGCGACCCCCTCTGAGGGCTTCTCCTAACACGACATCAGCTATGGCACCCCCACTTGTTAGTCTTCTTCCACACATGAAAATCTAGGGGGACATTTGAGATCTAAACTGTAGCAACCACAAAGGGTAAGCGTTTCGAATCAGTTGAAGACAACAGGTAGGTGCAATAGCATAGCCAGAGATAGTCCGGAGAGGACAGCAGTGCCACGTTAGAAAGTGGCAAGGATGGTGGGATGAGTGTGTACGAAGCAAGTGGCATTTTGAGGGGGCTTCATAGTAATGGCCTTTTACTATGATAAGGTTTTAAACTCTAAATGTTCATTGTGTTTTTTGATCACACTGTGTATTACTCTATAGATTTAATTTCATGCTATTTTGAAAAATGGAAGATTTTTTGGCAAGTGTGGTGGCATACATCTGTTATTCCAGCACTCAGGAGGCTGAGGCAAAAGGATGGCCAGGAGTTTGAGGCCAGCCAGGGCTACATAGTGAGTTAGTTCAAGAGCAGCCTGAACTATATATAGCAAGACCCTGTCTCTAAAAAACCAAAAACAAAAAGAAGAAGAAAAGGAGATTTCTGGGAAATTTCTAAGAAAGATACAATAAAACATCTTAAACTTATGTAAAAATTTTTATCTGTGGATATAGAGCAAGAACTTTGTTAGGAAAGTTAGGTGAAGCTTTATGAAGTTGGTGAGAAGCCAGGCCAAAAATAAGTAAAAGAATAACACATGTCTTGGTTACTTTTCTCTCGCTGCTGGGACAAAACACCCAACACCCAAAATGAAGGAAGGAAAGATTTATTTTTACTTTTATTTTTATATTTTTATTTTTATTTTAAAGATAATAAAACAAGACAGAGTAAAACAGAACAAAGCAAGTCAGAACAGAACAATGCAAGCAATACAGGACTTCAAAACAAGACAACAGGAAATCAACAGTGGCTACCATACTGTCTCTTGTTTTCTTCAAAACAGGAAAGATTTATTTAGCTTACAGTTTGTGGAGGTTTCAGTCCGTAATCAGCTGGCTCCAAGGCAGGGTGGTGTGGCACAGGGGCAACACTTCATGGCAGCAGCCAGCAAAAGCAGCCAGAGCAAAAGGGGAAAAACAAGCCTCTTCTCCTCCTTATATTGTATACAGGCCACCCCTGTCCCCCAGGGCAGATGGACACTCAGAAAATCTCCTGCCCTCTTCTTGTACAGGATGAGGATATTTAGAAAGTAAGAACCCTGGCTCCCTGCTGAGTCTCTTAGTTAAACTTCTAAACTTTCAAGTTGACACAATGTATTAACCATAACAACACATTAACAAGGCTTTGTAATCAGGTGACAAACAAGTGAGTGGGAAAGTGTATGAAGAACAAAGCACTTTGGAAGAAATGCAGTAATCCATGCAATGGTGGAAGGGAAATACAGTGGCCGGGCCCCCACCAGCTTCTGACAGAATTGTAATTTGTCAGGATAAGCAAAGAAAGTGTAAGTTCCCAGGAGTATCCATGCCCAGCTGGGCACAGAAGAAAAGCAGCGTGTGACCTCTGAGCTCCTCATGGAGAAGCCCAGGACAGGGACACAGTGGCCGGAACTCAGGAAAGCCCTCGCCGGTGATTCTTGCCAGCTTGTGGCCAGGGCAGCTGTGGAGGAGGGCAGACGCAGCTCCGGGACAGCGCGGGCCCCTGGCGCGTCCTGCAGCTGCAGATGGGCGGTGTTTGGAGGGAAGGAGCCAGAGTGGTCCCCTGTGCCTCTGAAAGGGAAAGCCGAGCTTTCACGTTGGTTAGGCCCATATTCCACAAATAAAATATAATATACAAATAAAAGAAATACGTAAATGTAGTCTGCATCTCAAGTTCCAGATGATAGCACTAAAACCACAGAAGAGTATGGAAGTGAAAGTTTGCTAAACTTCTCGTCCGACTGGAAAGAAAGGAAGGGGCAGGAAGTTCTTCAGTGAATATTGGTTCATCTCGAAGCATTCAGTAGAGGTGTGGATCTGTAAATATTTGTAATTTCGGTAAATTTCAATGGAAATATAGTCCGATAGTGAAGAAAGTGTTACAGTATGTTGTGCGATGCATAGATCAGGCTCAGTTCACGAAGAACTGTCCTTTGTTCTTTTTTCTTGGTGGTTAAAATATGCTTTCATTGAAGAAGTAATGGCAGAAATAGGGATCTGTTAAATAATGAATTCTTTTTTTTTTTTTTTGCGGCACCGTGGATTGAACTCACGACCTTGCGCTTGCCGGGCAGGCGCTTAGACCGCTGAGCTAGATCCCCAGCCCTGTTTTTTGAGACAGGGTCTCAGTATGCCATTCAGGCTGGCCTTGAGCTCACTTTGTAGCCCAGGCTGGTCTCGAACTCACAACGATCCACCTGTCTCAGCCTCCCGAGTTGCTGGGATTACAGGCGTGAGCCACCACGCCTGGCTCTTGAATAATGAATTTTTTGGCAAGAAAAACACTTACCCTGTATCAGTCTACTTTTCTGTTTAGCCATTTAACCAGTTTGAAGTCTACAGGGTCTTGTTATGTAGTCCAGGCTGGCCTTGAACTCACCATGGAACATAGGTTGGCCTCAAACTTGTGCATTCCTCCTGCCTCAGCCTTGTGGGTGCTGGGATTACAGGTGTGCTAGACATCGCGAGATGTTCTCAATGTGCTCGCACTCCCAACCCACTTTCCCAAGATGGATGAATGATATTCAGTGTCTCATGGAGAGTTTGTGAGTTAGTAGTGCTAGAAGGAAATAAATTTACTAATATTACAATTTCCAGAAGAATGCTAATAGGTATAATTTAATTCAATAGCGTCTAAATGTGAACCATAAATCAAGACTTCATTATTTGTTCAATTTAATATTTAAATATTGGTGCTCAGTTAAGAATGTGAAGAAATGAAAAATACTGTTAATAAAATTTTGTAAGTAAAGCTCTTCAAATTATAAAAGCATAATCATTGAAAAGGTAAATGGAAATAGCTAGTGAGTCATTTTATGTCACTTATATTCATAGCACTATTTGATTGCCTCTTATATTCTGAAAAATTTAAGACAGCTGTTTCGTTTCAATGGAAGAAATCGTGTAGGCAAAAGCAGTTGATCATGCAGTTTGCACATAGTTGTGATATGTTTGGGTAGCGAACCTCTGTTGGTTAAGCATCTCAGAGGGGTTTTATTTGAAGGTCTTGGTACTCTGGCCTCACCCGTACATGTGAAAGTCAGAACAGTCCCTTGGTGAAACCACAGAGAGGATGTAAGAGCTCCCTGTGGCCCTCGCTGCTGGATGGAGATCAGCCAGACACAGCCCTCCACAATATATGTGGCTCCTCGCTTGTCACTTGGTGCTGGTTGTCACTCTACCCAAACTGTGTGTCCTCCGTTGTCTTTGCAGTGGACAGAAGTTACGAGGAGCTGCAGTGGCTGCTGAGCATGATTCAGAACGACCCCGTGCCCTACGTGAGGTTAGTGTGTGCGCGCTGTCCGTCCAGTCTCTGCGAGTCCCGACCTGAGCCGAGTAATCCCAGTGTGTGGAAGGTTTTGAAACTCGAGGAAATGGGTGTGTGTTTATTTGTGTCCTTTTTTTCCTCCTGCTTTCTGAACTGAGGAGCGTGCCCAGGGCTCAGGCTCACCGCTGGCCACACCCTCAGTGCTTTCCCAATTTTGAGTTGAGTGAGGTCCTCAGATGTGCCGGCTGCCATCCTGCCTAGCTTATCGTGTCCTCTTTTCAATGATTTTAAAAATGTCATTTATCTTTGGCAAACATTTTCAAAGTATGTTGTTAATAAACAGTTTATTTTCTAGTTTTAAGTATGGTTTCTTTCATAACTTAAAGGAAAACTCACGTAACAGTTTGTAATGAATGCACGTGATCCCTTCTTTAGCCCAAATTATAAAACCTCTGCAGTGGTTGAGTTCACTTTTTTGGGCACTAAGTATTAAACTCAGTACCTTGCGCTTGCCAGACAGGCACTACACCACTGAGCTAAATCTCCGGCCTGACTCCACTATTTAGAAAGCAATGTTTTGTAGATCCAATGTGTTTTTATTTTTCTCTCATATAGAAGTCTCAATTTCTATTAGACTTCAGATCATTTTATTTTATTTACTTATTTTTGGGTACTAGAAATTGAACTCAGTACCTTGCGCTTGCCAGGCAGATGCTGTGCCACCTAGTTAGAACCTGGGCCTCATGAGAACTTCTGATTACTTTAAAAGGTAGTGTCACATTACTAAAATTTTGGAAACTTTAAAAAAACTCCATCTTTTTCATGTGTGTGTGTGTTTGTGGTTTGTTTTTTTTTTTTTTTTTTTTTTGAGACAGGGTTTCAATATGTAGTTCAGGCTGGCCTTGAACTCACTGTTGAACTCGCAGCAATCTTCTTGCCTCAGCCTCCCAAGTGGTGGGATTACAGGTGTGTGGCACCATGCCTGGCACAAAGTAGAATATTTATAAGGTATTCAGGTAGAATTAAATTTATCATTTCTGTCTTCGTTTGTTTGTCCATAATGAACAGATTTTCATTTGGTTTAATATTAGGACTTCATGAAAGAAATTTTTTCCTTTGAGACAGACAGAGTCTCCCTCTATTGCCCAGGCTTCAGCTCACAGTGCTCTTGCCTCAGCCCCCAGAGTTGTAGGCATGGGTCATTACAGCTGGCTTAGGGAAGGTATTTACAGCCGTTTAGTTAGAAGCGAGGTTAGACCAGAGGCCGCAGCTGCCGTGCTCAGCTGCACACGTCTGTCTGCAAAAAGGGCTTCAGGGAAGTGAGCCACACTGAGCCTCCAGCCCCACTGAGACACAGGGCCCAGGGCTGCAGCGAAGGCTGCTTCTCGGCCCACAGTTCTCAGCGTGATCCTAACAGTGAGTTCTCGGTTATGTGACCTTGCATGTCAGGGTGTCAAGTGCTGTGTGTTATAAAAATACTTTTTTGTACAAAGTTTTGTTGTTAAGATTTCATAGTTCTCGACTCCCAGTCTAAATTGTATTTTAAACAGTTTGTCCACTGCGGTAAAGTTAACACGGAGAAGGGAGAAGTCTCATCATACTCTTTAAAGCAGACAGGTACGCAGGAGACAAGCCTCCTTTATCGAAAGAGCACATGCATTTGCAGGGTCCGCCCGGCAGGCAGGAACAGGAAGTATAGAACTGGTAGAAATCAAGGCTGCCATGTATTTGTCTGCTTACATTCCCAGCACTGCTATTGGCACGCGTATTCCAGAGATCTTGTTTTGAAAGTCATATATTTGAGGTCTGTTTCAAAGACAGTTTTAGCAGATGTCATAATTTTGTAATAATTGGTAATTACTGTGTTTATTAGTGTAACCTGTATAACCTGCATAATTGCTCTGGAAACGCTGTTGTGCAGATGCCGTGGTACATACAAATTTCAGGAGCCCGGTTATTTACAATCTGAGGCGAAAATCTATTAAAGGTGCAGTCCATGATTAGCCTTTGAATTTTTTCGTGACTGGTGCAGTTCATTTGTATCACCATTAAGGAACTTCTTGGCTTAAGTATCGTTTAGCATGTACTTCATACACAGAGTTATAAAAATTCCACATTCAAAAAAGTTTTCATTGGCATTAAATGGTGGCTGGGTAAGAGTGCTAGCACACAGTGGTTGTTCTGTCTGTGTATTTTAGGGTCTTGGGACTGTTTTACTTTTGTATTTTGAATAGGAACTGTCTCCTTTTTGTCCACATTGTTACTCTTTAAAAAAAAACATTAAATAACCATCCTATAGAGAGGCTATAGTTGGATGTATTAATTCCATAGACTTCTTAATTTTTAAGACACAACTGAAAGTTTCTCTTTCTTAAAATCAGAGCCATTTCCCTCTCTTGCCCCAAATACAAGCATTTATTTTGGGTCTTTTTGTTGATGTTGTTGTTGTGTTTTTTTGTTTTGTTTTGGGTTTGGTGTTTTGAGACTACATTTCATTACGTAGTCCGGGCTGGCCTCCAACTCTTGGTGATCTTCCTGCCTCAGCCTCCCAAGTGCTGGGATTACAGACCTGAACCACCAAGCCTGGTTTTTAGGCATTTATTTTTGTGGCCTATAAAATTACCTTTAATAAGGATTAAAAATTTAAAAGTTTGTAGATGTTCCTGTTTCTTTTCTGTTTCAGAATTACTAGTTTGCAAATTTTGATAGCGTTAGATAAAACTCGGAAGGGTTTTGAGGTAAAGCTTTAAAGTCAGGAGCCGGGAAGGCTAATTGCGGGTGCTGGGAATGACTTCACACATTGGAGGTGAGTGACACTTCCGCGGGTCTGTGCAGGCCTGTGCTCTCCCGTGCCTGAGTACGAACATTCCCTGTATGTGAATGTTCGTTTTATAATTTGATTATTTGCTTTTGTCCAGAAAGAAAGTGCCCTTGTCTACTTTTGCCACTGTAGTTTTTCATTAGTGCATGTTTATGATACGCAGTGAGTACGTTTGTCATGGGAAATTCATACACATGGCGGTGAAGACCTTTTATTCCCCTTTCCCTATTCTGTTTTCCTCCAGCCCTGGATCTTCTTCCTATCTTCTTGTTTCCTGTCATGTTTTACTTTGTACTTTAAATTAGTTAAATTAGTTATACTTTCAGTTACTCATAGGAGAGAAACAATGTGATACTTAACCTCCTATGTCTGAGTGATGTCTCTTGGCGTTATGGTGTCAGGGTGTGTCCATCTTCCTACAGATGACTCAAGCATCTCCTTTATGGCAGAGTAGTACTCCACTGTGTATAAATACCACATTTTCTTCATCCATTCATCTGTTGATGGACATAGGTCTATATGTGATATTTTTTCCCTGATATTTAAGGTTTTTGGGGGGGGAGTGCATACTCTAAGGAGAGTATTTATTGTATAGAAAGTAGGATGATAAAGATTGGTTAAGATTATGTAGTCAGGCTTTAGAGAACTTTGTTGTATAGTAGTGACTTTTGTTTTTTAATATATATTTTATTAGTACATACTAAGCTTACAAGATACCAGGTTTCAGTGTGTTTTCATATATGAGGATAACATATTTTGATGAGATTCACCCATTGTGCTACTTCCCCTTACACATGTACTCAACCTTCCCCTTTATTCCCTTTCTCTAGTATTCGAGTCCATTCTTTCATCTTTCTTTTAATAGTTCTCATAATAAAGTGTGGATTGCTCATCTTTCCGAGTCCGACTTATTTCACTAATCATGATCTCCCGTTCCATCCATTTCTTGCAAATGACATAACTTTATTCTTCTGAGGGGCTGTATAATGCTCCGTGGTGCATGTGTGTGTTCTCGTCATCCCTTCTTTCTTGTCACTCATAGCATTGGTCAGCGGAGAGCAAAACTGCGTTCGTATCTTCCTCTTTCAGGCATAAGATCCTAAACATGCTGACGAAGAACCCACCGTTCACAAAGAACATGGAGTCTCCCTTATGCAACGAAGCCCTCGTAGATCAGCTTTGGAAACTCATGAATTCTGGTGAGAATCAGTGAGCTTTTAAAAGAAGTTATACCTCACAGCGGGTTTTCAGTTCAGTAGCACTTGCAAGCTTGAGTTTGACTTCGGCCTTTGTGACATTGGCGTGGCAGCCGTGGCGGAGGGCATGAAAACAGTTGTCACCCACATGTGCCTTTGCCCCCCGGGGCTGGTGCAGAGAGGACAGTGTGCGAAGGCCGCCAGGCGGCTGAAGAGCTGTAAACCTGCATCCGCAGCGCTGCTTCTGCTTTATTTCAGAGGACCCCGTGGCAGTGAGAACACAGTGCACTCATGTTTCCCGTAGGTGCCGGGCTCTCCTAGCCGGTGCTCCTCTCCGCCCCGCTGGGAGGGCCGCTGGTGACAGGTGGGGCAGACGTGGCGCATGGCTCTGCCCCCCGGCGTAGCTCCCCTCCCATCACTCCCATCAGCGTCTTGGCTCAGCTGTCACTTACCGTGTGACTTTCCTAAACTCTCCCTCATAATGTCCTGCTAGTGCGGGACGATGTTACCGTCGGGTTATGTACAGGGTTACCACCTGCAGGTCTGCTGTTAGAAAACGATGCGTGTGGGGCAGGGGATTCAGCTCAGCAGCACAAGCGCCTGCTTGGCAAGCGTGAGGTCGTGAGCTTGAACCCCAGTACCAGAAAAAAAAAGCTGTGTGTGCAGTGCAGCACCACACGTATGAAAGTTACAGGTTTCGAGTTCCAGTCCTCCAGGTAGCTGCGTGCACGCGTGTCCTCACTGTGCTGGGATGGAGCTGGGGCCTTGGTGCTCAGCTGCCTCGTCCAGGTCCAGTTTTTATCCTGAGGCGAGAGGCGAGGCCTCGCTGAGCAGCAGTCCCACCTCTGCCTTCGGGGACTGGGGGTCGGGGCGCGAGAGCACAGAGGCGGGCGCAGTGCTGTTCCCTAACCCGTGGCTCAGGAGGAGAAGGAAGCGGACGGGGCAGGGACAGGGACAGGGCAGGGCGCGGGGTTGGGGGGTGTGTGTGAGCGATCGGCCTCTGCCGCCTGCTTCCCAGGGACCTCGCACGACTGGCGGCTGCGCTGCGGCGCCGTGGACCTGTACTTCACGCTCTTCGGCCTGAGCCGGCCTTCCTGCCTGCCCCTGCCGGAGCTCGGGCTGGTTCTCAACCTGAAGGAGAAGAAAGCTGTCCTGAACCCCACCATAATCCCGGAGGTGGCCTCGGGCAGCCAGGAGGCTGCCAGCAACCCAGGCACTCACGCCCCGCTGGCTGGATTTCCCACCCCGGTAAGGCCCACATGGCCCCAGCCTCCGGGCGTCCTTGACCCCAACCCCGGCCCCTGGCCCCCGGCAGGCGCAGCACTGCTCTAGAAGTTTGCTAAATAGTTTCCTTCTCCAAAGAATAGCAGCCGAGAGGAGGCTGTGTCGTGAAAGCCCATGGCTGCCGACCCGTTAGCTAGGGCCTGCTCTGATCTGCACGGCTGGCCTAGCGCTGGGTTGTCAGCTGGCTTCTGAGCTACCTGTCTTCTGGGATCTAGTTTTGATCTGAAATGTTACTGCAGGGCGAGAGCTGCTTGGGGAGGAAGCATCCTGCTGTAATGTGCAGCTCCGATACAGCTCGGGGTTGCCGGGAGCCTGGGCAGGGCGTGGAGCATGAGGACAGCAGCTTGTCACACTCAAATCAGCAGGGGTGCAGGTTCAGCCTTGATTGGCAGCACGAGGCCTTGGCCTCTCGGAACTCTCTGGAACGCTCAGTACAGTGCTTTCTCCTTAGCAGGGGCGTCGGCATGGGCTGAGTGTTGGCAGCCAGTGCCTGCTGAGAGCTCCAGCTGCTGGCTGGCCTCCCGCACTCGCCCTTCCTTCTCTGCTCCAGTCCCCCAGCTTGCCCTGCTCATGTGCAACGGTGGATTTTTACTTGCCGCTGCGTGTCAGTCACTTCCAGGCGGCTTCCTATTGAGGCTGCACCCTGAGACCCTGCTCTTCTCGGAGGATCGCGTGGCAGGTGTGCTGGGCCCAGAGCTCAACAGGGAGGTGACAGCGCCTCTCTTGTCTCGTGTGCCTGTGCTCTAGTTCCCCAGTTCTCAGGACGAGGAGGAGGTGGACATGGACACCGTTCATGACAGCCAGGCCTTCATCTCCCACCACCTGAGCATGCTGGAGAGGCCGTCCACGCCGGGTAGGAGGGCACAGCGACCTGGAGGGCTGGGAGGGCCGGGAGGGGCACAGGACAGCAGGCAATGGCAGATGGGAGCCAGGTCCCACAGGTGTGTCTTTCCATCTTCTGTTTTGTTTTGGTCTTAAATATTGCTATGCTGTTGAATTTGTTTCTGTGGAGCCACATTATCACATTCCTTATGATAGGTTTGCTTTCTTGTGTGTGCACAGATGTGGTAGAGTTAACGTCAACGTAAAATATTGTGTCTGAGCCGTTGTTAATAACGAGAGTGTGCTTACTTTAAGCTGCTGCACCGAGCCGGGCACTGCCCGTGCCGCACTCGCCCTCGTGCCCACCTCCCTGCGCGGTTCTCAGCCCACGGCGGGCTCGGCCCCCAGGTGCGCGGTGCTTCCTCGCGTTTCGGTTTGCCCTGCTCATTCCTGCCAGTGAGCGCTCGGCCACGCTGCCGTTTACCAGTCACAGTGCTGTGCCCTGAGTGGCTTCCTGCCAAAGGCCTGGTTCCATTCGCTGGCAGACTGTGTCCTGAGAGTAAAGCAAAGCGCAGGCTCGCTGAGACTCCCGGTACCGCCTGCCGGTCCCTGGTACTTTGCAGGGAGATCACGCCGTGTAAGCTGCACGCATCCGGGGACTGCCAAGAACGGGTCAGGCTTTTGATGAGGCTTGCGTGAGGTTGTGAAGGAAATCGCACAGCGAGTCCCCATGAGCCTGAGTCCCGTGTGACAGTGCACGCGCACACACATGCACAGACATGCGGGCACCCTGCACCCTGCTGGCCCGTCCCATCTCCCTGCACCCGCACCTCATGGCTGCATGACTTTTCCATCTCTTAACTTCACTCTGTTGCTTCTCTCAGGGGTACCACAATGATTCTCTACGTTTACTTGCTCTTGATTTCTGCATTTTTATGGAAGTGATAACATGGCTTCCTTCCCTGATAGTTAATAGCACTTTTTAAAAATTCATACGCACACATCGGGTGGACTTCGTTAACTCTGTTATCACCTCGTCTGCCATAACGCTTTTGCTGTCATGAATGTAATGACTCAAAAGTCTTGTTAACTACAGAGTGATAAATTCAGATGTACTTTTGAATGCACTCTTTTCTGATGAGTGATTTTTCTTGTCCTCCTCTCCTTCTTCCCTGCTTCTTTCTGTGTACTTGCAAATCCAAATCGTCCCAGTTAGTGGTCTGTGACCTTTACATTTGAGTGCGGCTCTTTATTATTCTGTGACAGTTCCCATTCCTCACCTTGCTTTGTGATTCGTTTTTGGCATGTTGTTTGAATTTTATTTATGGGACCTTTATTTTTTGCTGTCTGGTGATCTGATAGAGCTGATAGGATTTGGGAACTGGCTTCAGGTAGGATGTGGGCCCAACACATACTTGGAAACTTACAGGTGATGAATTACTGGCTTTTGTAAGTGACCTGAGCAGTTACATGGCAGACTCCAGCAGAGATAGATAGATGAGTTTCCTAGACAACGCTGACCTCTGAACGCCTGCAGTGATGTGGTGACACTCTCCTTGCAGGCTGTTAAACTACTTGGGGTGACACTCTTCTGTGTGCCCAAAATTATTTTGATCCATTTTCAGTAAATTTTATAATGGAATTCATCAGCAAGTTTTGGGGGAGCAGGCAAACTTTACTTCATGCAAAGCTCAATGTAAAAAATGAAATTCATGACACAAGCCTGACTGTTGTGTGCTGGTGCAGGCCGCTGGCTCTCCAGGCTCCTGCTGGGCGGGCTTCAGGGACTGTGCAGAGCACGGTGAACCGGGATCTTTCGTGGTTTACGACTGTGTGCGTTTTGTTAGCCCAGTCGTGCTGCGGTTGAGCTATTTCTGTTTTAAGGCTAATTTATAAACACCTGTCAGAACTTTTTCAGCTTTTAGGAAACGAAGTACTACATGGCTGTCTTCTCTTTGTTTGGATTCTAGGGCTCTCTAAGTGCCGCCCAGCCAGCGCCCGCTCCACCCTGCTGCCCCAGCGCACGGCGGGCAGTGAGGGTGCCCCCGCCCCGAAGCCCCCCTGGGCCCTGGACCTCGTACGCAAGGCAGCAGGTACCCCATACTCGGAACCGTCTCTCTTTCCTGGGTGGTGCTTGTTTTGGTTTTGGTTTGTTTTTTACAGAGTAATAAATATATGAACTTCATAGATGTTACTTTACTAATTTAAAAAATGCTTAAAAGTATAGATCCTAGTAATTGCTTGTCTTGCAATTCACTGACCTTGTATTATCTTCATTTAAAGACTACTTTATAGCTTTTCTATTTCAAAAGTAATACACTGCTGTTACAGAAAACTTGGAAATAACAAAAATGCATGGGGAAAAATCATTCCTCATTATGCCATTATATATCACCATTATATTTTATTAACATTTTATGCTTTCCTTGCAGCCTTTTTTCTAAATAGTCTGACAAATGCTAATGGCAATAAAAATCATGAAACCTTAGCATCACACCTTCACAGAATACAAAAATCAGCTACTTGTCATCCTAGCGTTGGATTGGTGATTCATTGGTTTGCGCACTCCCTAGATAAAAACGTCAGGTCTTCGCTTGTGAATTAGTCCACACTAGTTTGGCCTGCGTTTGTGAAGGTGATGCGACTCACAGGTGTCTGCTAGCCATTCTCTTTTATGTGGCCATCTGCTTATCGTGTTGCGCTTTGCTTACAGCGATTATAATCCAAGAAAGAGCTGATGAACTACCAGGAGGCAGACTCGGGCCTCACGTTTTGAAGGGACAGGGCTTGAAACACAGGATGCTGTAGAAGCAGTGTCATCTTTGAGGGATAGCTTTTCCAACAGTCATTCGTTAGAGTTTCCCACCGGTGAACTCCTGGGCTTGTTTGTGGAAACAAACCATGCTTTGCTCTGATACAAACAGGAGCCCTGCGTGCTCACTCAGCAGCTCAGGGGTCTCCGTGACAAGCAGGAGAGCCCCACAGAAGCCCCACCTCAGCATATTTAAGCGTGGACACCCCGAGCTGTGCTTGTCCAGGGCTCCGTATGGCTGACATGAGCGATTACACACCAGCTCACCTCCGCTTTTCCTGAGGAAGCTGCAACGGAGCGGCTCTCAACAGGGCTGGGGCTTGACCGGGGCCTGTCTCCTGCGGTCCCCAGGAGGCTGCCGCTCACCCAGCACTGGGAGGGCTGGGCGGTGGAGAGGCCGAGGGCGGGAAGAGAGACAGGCGCCTGCTTCCTCAGAGCCACGGTAGGGAGATGACCCGCAGTCCATGCGGTGACTGCGCAAGGGCGTAGGTGAGGGTGCAGGGTGAGGGGAGGCAAGCTCTTCCTGTCTCAGGCCCTTTCCCCTTGCTGGGGTGAGGATTTTGGGCCACAGGAAGGGCTGCGAGGCTCCTGAGGTGTGGCCCAGGTGCAGGATCTGGGCTCCCTCCCCGGCCCCCTGGAGCTGTCTGTGGGAGGGGCGGAGAGAGCCCACAGCTGCCTCCAGGCACAGTTCTGATGCTTGAAACCTCTTAAAATGAAAACAATTGTCTTAAAGCTTGGAAGGCCTCCTGACAGGTCTTTCTTTTGAAACTCAGTACGAAAAACAGACTTTGATTCTTTTTATCCTTAAATTATAATGATGCAGTCCAATTTCATTTTTTACAGCGATCTAATGAATCCCTAGGACAGAGTCATGCCGTCCCTCACATAAAGACAGGTTTTGGTTAACTTGGCGTGCACCTAGTGTGATACACTCAGTGGCGTTCAGATTACCCGCTGTTTCTTACCAGCCCCTTCATCAGGTCTTCAGGGAAGAATACGTTTGCTAGGACAAAACTGAGCATTTTGTTGTTGTTGTTCTTTGTAAATAACATGAAATAGGAAAATTACAGTATTTTGAATTATGTGGGGGCTGGGGATATAGCTCAGCAGCACAGTGCTTGGCTGGCAAGTGTGAGGTCCTGAGTTCAATTTCCGGTAACAAAATAATAATAATAATATAGATAATGTGTACATCCTCTGATATATGTGCCATCTAAAATAGAAATACATATTTCCTGGCACTGGAAGGGCCTTCATTAGCCTAGAAATGACTGATTCCTGCCTAGGTAGGCATCTTATAGATGCCTGAGGCAGAATTTGGATTTCACGTGTCACCACGTCCAGGGGACGCGATGTGCGCATTTGCCTGGTGAGAGTCCGCAGGCGACCTCCTCACACTGCTGTGTGAGGAAACTCAGGGACCCCCCAATTCCGACTGGACACATGGCCCCCCAGGGGGGCACCTGGTCCTGCACGTGACCTTGGATTGATGTGGTAATGGGAAAGACAAGAGAAAGGCTGAACAAAATGCGTGCTGGTGTCTTCAGTGAGGAGTCCAGAGCAGGGGCTGCAGAGACAGTGACGGGCAACAGGGATGGTAGGCGGGGCGAGCGGCCCCCGCCTCTGAGCCATGGCCTCTGCGTGTCTGCATGTGCGGTCTTGCAGCAGGCTCCGAATAAGAGAATGCGGAGAGTGAACATTTTCAGAGGCTCCGCCAGGCCCCTTCGCTGGTGGAAAGCAGGGAGGGGCTGGCCAATGGCACAGGCTCGGCATCCCTGACTCGGTGTCAGCAGTGGTCAGCTCAGTCCTTAGTCAGTGCCTGGCCCACTTCTACTCTTGCAGATTATTTTGAAACTGGCCTCACCGCATCTGTAATGCAGTGTGTATCTCTGAAAGAGCATAAGCACAGTAACAGTATCACACTAACAGGTTTAGTAAGGCCTGTACCATCAGATGCCTCCCTGCCACTCATTGATATGATTGCTGTTTTTAACAGCGCGTGTGTTTCAGTGTGTCCCGCATGATCCATGCGATGGTCGGCTGCTAGGGATGAGAATGCATCCAGTTTCCCCATCAGGTCAACACTGGGTCTAGCTTTGCCTCTGATTCTCTTTGCTTTGTGCTCAGGGTACCTTCCGGGAAGCTGTTGGGCCTCAGACAAGCGGTGTGCGGGCGGGGCCCTTGGGGGAAGTGCACCCCTACACGCTCTGTTCCGCAGGGCCGCAGCTCTTCACAGTCCTGGGAGCTCGGCAGGGCTGCACGACTAGGTGATGAAATGCGGCGCAGAAGGACTCGGGCTCCTGAAGGTGCAGGCAGCTGAGCCTGCAGAGCGCCGCGCGCGTCTGTGGATGTGCAGCTCGAGGCGATGGCCAGCAGCTGGACAGTCCTGAGCCCTGAGGTCTCGCGTGCTGTCGCACCACCTGAGTCCAGGTTCTGTTCCTGGTGCTCCCTACATTTGCAGCATTGGGAACTCATGCATGTACTTTACTTCGAGACAGAATGGAGATGTTTGACTCAAGTCATGAATTAAGTGACCTCACAGCCCTTTTTCTTGCAGCTGTCTAGGTCCCTGTTCACCGCCCCTTCTCTCTGGCCCTCTGTTCCCTCTGGCCCCTCTCTCCCTCTCCAGCTGTTCCTCACCCTGCCCCTCTCAAACCCAGGGCCTTCATGATGCTTAGCGACATCTGCCCCTGGGCTGCACCCCAGCCCCAGGGACCAACGACTGCAAACGTACACATTCTCAACCCTGCTGCTCTGGGTAAATGTTTAGATTATGCAATAGTACGAGTGCCAGCTTTGCAGACAGTGATCACGAATACTAAAAAGTTTTTTGTGATAGTGAAATTTGAACAATCAGGGAGAACAGAAACTGTCACCGTTTGTCCTACAGTAGTGCAACAGTGTCTGACACAAATGAAGTAAACCAGTCAGGTGCCCGTTGAATGCGTGATCTGTTCCTGGTTTTCCTGCTTTATTCCTCTCCACACATCAGCGACATTCCCGATGTCTCTGTTTGGACAGAGTTTGCCTGAAGCTCTATTGGGAGAGTGACAGCTGTGCACTTCTGTGCAGGAAGGAGCTTGTCAGGCCCTGTGAGCCAGGAGGGCGGGTCGCTCCTGTGCCCCAGCGGAGAGGAGTACAGGAGCTCGGCCCCAGGGGAGAGCCTGAGGTCGCTCCAGTTCACCGCTGTTTTCCTTTGGTCCTGGATCATGGTCACTGTTAGAAGAATATAAGAAGCAGAAGGAAACCAGGAAGGGCTTTCCAAGCACAAGGAATGACATTTACACACGCAGTGTTGTGAAAGCCTGGGCCTGTGTGCTCGGGAGTGGCAGCAGGCGACAAGGTGACCTGGGGACATGTGGGTGTCAGTACCATTCGTGCTGCAGTTACGGGTTTTGCAAGTCTGTGGTGAAGCCTGTTTTGGTGGAGGCTTGGGGGCTGGTTTGGATCAAAATTAGTACTGAGAAATGACTTTTTAACAAAAAGAAAACTTGCATTGATGGCTATTTTAGCAAAGTCTGTGTTTTGTTTCTGTTTTTGTTGTAGTTTGGATTTTAAAATGGATATTTCAGAAGCTGCTGCCCTTGCCGGCAAGGCTTTTGTTCTGCCAGCAGTCAGCTGAGCCCTCAGCAGCCATCACTGTCAGCATCCCGGGCAGCTGCGGGTGACAGGGCTTCCTTCCTTGGCCGGGAGTGACCCGCCCTGCGTAAGGCGTGGGATGCTCGGAGTCCCAGCTGCCGCCCCTGGGATGCCAGTAGCGTTCCTCGCCCTACCCCAGTTGTGGCAACCTGAAAGGGTCCCAGATCCTGCCACTAAGCTCCTGGGGGCCAGGCTGCTCTGGGCACGGCTGCCAGAGTTGGCATTGGGGCTAGGATGTGAGTGTGGGCAGGGAGCCCCTGCTGCCTCCTCTAGGCCCCGCCTTGAAGGCCCACGGCAGTGCTGGGTCTGCACGAGCATCTCTCTGCCAGTGGCTGGAATACCGCATTTCTGTGTGTGGCTGGCACGGGGAAAAACTGCTTGTGCCCGGACACAGCAGGGCAGGGCTGTGGGAAGGAGCTGCATTTCACCCGGAGCAGGGAGGGCAGCCTCACCCGTGTGAGTGGCCGAGCTGTGAGTTGGTGGCCCCGGTGTCCGGGCTGAATGGGAAGCACGGAAACAGCTGGCTCGCTGGCCATGGTCCTGAGGGCACTGTGAGCAGGGGCTTTTGGGCCCCCTCTTGTCACAGTGCTGCTGTCAGTGCCCAGACCCAGTCTCGCCTCCCCACTCCGGCAGGGACTGATGTGGGTTCTTTGTCTCCAAGGTAAGGAGCAGTCACCGCTGGAGCTGAGCGCGCACCCTGCGGCGCCCGCGGCTCCGCTGCCCGTGTTCCCCAAAGAGGCCGCCGCCGCCTCCAAGCACGGCGAGCACCACCACCACCACCACCACGAGCACAAGAAGAAGAAGAAGAAGCACAAGCACAAGCACAAGCACAAGCACAAGCACGACAGCAGGGACAAGGACAAGGAGCCCCTCGCCTTCTCCAGCCCGGCCAGCGGCAGGTCTGTGCGCTCCCCCTCGCTGTCCGACTGAGCCGGGGCTGGGTCCTCCGCGCGGGGCGGGGCGGGGCGGGGCGGGGCGGGGAGATGACGCGCCAGCCACTCGGCCAGGGTCTCCGTCGCCCGGGCAAGACCGAATCGGGCAGTGTGCCCCATGGCTTTGGACAAACCGCTCCCCCAGCCCCTCTGACCTCTTCCTCGGAGCCCTGGGCCGCGCCTGCGGCAGGCTGCGCTGGGTCCCCAGGTCCCCTCAGGTGGGAAGCCTGTGACAGGCGGGCAGCGGGCAGAGCTGGGTTGCCAGCGCCAGCGCGGCCACTCGGGCGCAGCCCTTCCTGCATGTAGTCACAGGTGAGGCCGAGGCTTTCTAGGGCTCCTCCGTGTTGCGCTGTTTTTTGTGTTAACCATAGAAACGAAGCATCATAATTTATGAGCAAAGTATTGTATTTCCTTTCACCCTAAAGTAAGGAAATTTTTAGAAGTTCTTTTTTTAAAAACCGAATCATCCTCTTTTGATAGTACATTTGGTGATTATGATGTTGGAATTTAGCAGAACTGTCAAACCCACAAATTATCTCAAATCAAGACAGGTAAATTACAAGTTTCGTTTTGCCTCCCATTAAGTATGAATGATGTTCATATGTAAAATGCGCCCTGCTGAAAGTGGACAGCTTACATGCCAAACACAAACTGTTTCTAGAATTATTCTGTGTGACACAGAGTAAGACACTTTAATAAGGTGAGCTGCTGCTTTCCTCGGACCCGTTCAGCACCCATGGGAGTAACCAGAGGCACTCAGGACACGGACGGGACATTTCAGTTTCATGGTCTACAGTTTCTATGGTCGTGTCTTTTATTTCTGCATTTATCACATGCTTTGTTATTTGTTTAAGAATGTTTTCATATCTGTTTGATTTTTATCATTTCTCTTATCATTAAAAAGATTGACAAAAGTTTGTTCTCAGAATACATATTTCAAAAGGGATCCAGTAATTTGGACTTTTATACGTACTTTTAGTTGTATTTAACATCTTTAATAAATAACTTTTTTAAACTGACCGTTCCGCTTCTGTCTTTTGATGTCGCTTCCCCTTCTGTGTGTGTGCGTGTGTGATACACCTGTCTGCAGAGTTTGCACAGAGCTTTGTGAAAAGCTGAGACTGAGCTGGCCCCAGTAGCAAGGATGATTTCAGCAGGCAGCGGTGGGGTGTGGGTCCCTCAGCACGGGAAGGTCTGTCCTCAGAGGTGTGGAGCAAAGCAGGGACATAACGCGTGCTCAGGAATTAGAAAGTAGCATGGTGGGCAAAAGGAACATGATCAAATGCTGAGCGGCCTAATGACAGTTATTGAAAGATTCCAATTCAATGAGTGACGGCCAACTGAAATTACTTTTGGGAAATGGAATAGTTTATATTAGAGTGTGTAGTGGCGGCCAGACATAGAATTCCAAGCTTTGAAAATACTAAAGACACATTTCAGAATAATTACTTTGTCAGGTAGAAAGAAAGTGACAAATAACAGCTGTGCTGTTAAGTTTGCCGATGTCAACCTGACTGGCTTGGGAGCTGCCCCAGGGCTGAGTGGATCTCACTTCTGGGTGCAGCTGGGGGGTCAGGAAGTCATGGCCTTGGGGGCTCCGTCTGGCCCCTCACCCCTTCTGGGGCACTGCTGTCTTGCTCACTTCCTAGCCCCCATGAGCTGAGCAGCTTTGTTCTGCCTCAGAGCCTGCAGGCCAGAACTGAATCCCCTGAAACCGTGAGCTTAATGAACACTCTAAGTTGTGGGTGTCAGGTATTGTGTCCTGGAGACAGGAAACATAATACCACCTGTTAAAATTTAAGAACGTGTCCTTTAGTAGGACCTGGATTTCTTTCTTTTTTTTTTTTTAATTTTATTTTAGAATAAAACCAAGCAAAATAAAACAGAATAAAGCCAATCAAAACAAGACAGTGTAAGTGACATAGGATTTCAAAACAAAGTAATAGGAAATCAACAGTGGTTACCATAATGCCTCTTGTTGTCTTCAAAATAGCTGCCTGTACCTTCACACATAGTAAATGAAACAAAACAGAAACAGAACCAGTAAAAACAAAACAATGAATTGCAATACAGGACTTCAAAATAAGACAATAGTAAATCCAAAATGGCTACCATAATATATCTTGTTATCTTCAAAACAGTTGCCCATGCCATCAGATAAAATCAAATGAGATAAAACCCACCCAAACAAAACAATGAGAATCATACAGGATTTCAAAACAACATAACAAGGAATTAACAATGACCACCACCTTCAGAAGGAGATCCCCATAGATGCTACATTGTGTTTTGTTATCCTCCAAATACATGATCAGACTGCGGGCTTTAGGCCTGCAAAGTCAGTGAAACACTAAACACTACTAGCATTAGGTTGTAGTCTACCTCATTAGCTGTCGTGACAGCCTGTGCTTCTCTGGATCAGCCAGTCGTTTATGGGGGTGGGGTGGGAACGTTGGCTCTTCTTGTCTCCCTGCCCATGCACCAGAAGGGGCTGGCATCTGGCTCTACCCCAGTCAGCCTGCACACGGTGCCGACCCACAGGAGGTCTTAGCTTCTTGTTGACTTGTTCTCCTCCCCCGCAGTCTGCAAATGGCACCTGCTCATGGGAGAGGGCTGGCTGACCTGGATTTATTTGTAAATTGGATGTTTATATCAGATGTTTCTGCTGGACAAGGTTGTTTATGGTTTTTATCCTTTGAAATCCTTGTCTGGGAAGTAACTGGAAAGCTACTTAGTTTCCCCATTCTCTTCATCTCTTCTCATTTTAATTTTTTCTCCAAATAAAAAATGACTTCAGCTCCAATATACATCAGCCTACATCAAACTGCAGCGCTCTCAGCTCCTGGCACCCTCCCCTTGGGTGTGAACCACACTTGGTGACTTGTTTCCAAAGGACAGAGAAACGCAGCAGCTTGACAGGTCAGGAAGCTGATGGACAGTCCTTTCCCCAAGTGACCACGGGAAACATTCCCGGCGACAGGTCGTGCTGATGTTGCTCCCTGAAGTGAGGAGAAGGACACTTCTCTGTGGGCATGAAACCCACTGTCTCAATCTAGCCAGTCTAGTTACAGAACAGCGGCAAATGGAGCCGAGGGATCCACAGAGTAGCTGACCCTTAACCCTCGAAGCTATTGCAGTCAGTCAGTCCCCGGCTTAGGAACGCAGGCCCTTCTGGGAGAACGTTCGTGAGCCGGATTCATTCATAGTCCACCAAAGCGAGTCTTCCGCAGTGCACCTGTGAAAGCTCACAGCTAGCATGTTCATAAGTAGGGGACTTACTGTCTAGTCTGGAAAAAAAAGGAAAGCCCGGAAGCTGCCGGGGACGGGAGCGACTAAGGAGATCTAACCGTGGACTGTGGCATCCCCGATTGGTTCCTGCAGGGAAAAGAGGAAGAGCAAGTGAAATCCAGGTACAGAGGAGAAATCCGCGAACGCTGTCCAGGGGACGGGCATGCTCAGAACATGGCACCGTGTCGTCGTCTGCCTCACTCTCCAGGTCGGACACCCTGTGGCTCCCGGCTCTTCCGCAAAGTCAGGATGATCGCGAACCTTTGGAAGCGGCGTCAGGACGTCGAGGCGTCTGTGGCAGTAACTAAAGATGGAGGAGGATCCGAGAGCAGCTTCAGGCTGAGGAGCGAGCAACGCGAGGCGGAGTTTGTGGTTCAGGCCCTGACGGCCTTGTGTTTATTTCCGTGAGAACTCTTTAAACAATGTAAGCCGGGCCTGGTGGCACACACCTGTAATCCCAGCACTCGGGAGGCTGAGGCAGGAGGATCGTTGCGAGTATGAGACCAGCCTGGGCTACACAGTGAGCTCAAGGCCAGCCTGAACGGCATAGTGAGACCCTGTCTCAAAAAGACAAGGGCCAGGGATTTAGCTCAGTGGCATAAGCACCTGCCTGGCAAGCACAAGGTCATGAGTTTGATCCCTGGTGCCGCAAACAAAACAAAACAAAACAATGTAAACGTTCTCCATGTAGATTTAGATCCCACCTTGTATAAGGGCTCCTTTTTTCTTCAAATCCCAGCAGTGCAGTCTTTTCTCCTGTTAACAACCAATCTAGCAAGGATGAGGGATGTGTCATGCTTTTGATGTGTGTCCCCAGTGATTAGTTAAGTGGGCTATTTTTCATGTATTTGTTGGTCATATGTACGTCTTCTTTTTCAAAAAGACTGTGGTTACCTCTCTGCTGTACAGGATGACCACACGCATGGCAGGGAGTTGGTCCAAGTACATAAAACACCTTAAGTCTTCTCACTCCTGCTCACCCTCCTCTTCTGCCCCTCTCAATCGCTTGGTTCCCTTCTTGTTTGTAAAAGATCTATCTCCCTGTTTCCTCTTTTATTTTGCTCTTTAATACATGGATATTTAGGGTTTCCCATATAAGAGAAACCATGCAATACAGTATTTAAGCTGTGTTCCGATTTACTTTACTTAACATTATGGTCTCAAGGTGCATCCGTTTTCCTGCAAATGACTCAAACTTACTCTTTATGGCAGAGTAGTATTCCATTTTGTATAAATGCCATTTTTTTAAATCCATTCATCCGTTCATGGATATAAAGGCCACTTTCAAGATTTAGCCATTATGAGTCGTGATGCTCTAAACAACTCTCCAGCGTTTGTTATTGGTTGATTTCCTACCCATTTGTTGATGGTGGGTGATGCTTTTCATATGTTGTTAAATTTGGTCTGCTTGTATTTTGTTGTGGATGTTTGCGTTCCGTTCATCAAGAACACCGTCAGGTACTTTTCTTGTAATGACCTTGCCTGACTTTGCTGTCGGGGTAATGATGGCTTGTAAAAGATTTTGGTAATCTTCTTTCCTCTTCATTTCTTTAGAAGAGTTTGAGAAAGGTTGGTGTTAGTTTTTCGTTAAATACTTACTAAGCAGTGAAGCCTTACGTCCTGGTTTCTCTATGGTGGGAGAGTGTTATGGATTCAGTCTCCTTGTTACTGGTCTGTTCAGATATTTTTTATGTGTCAGTGATGGTATGATGTAGGTGTCAAAAAATTCACCCATCTTTCCTGAGTTACCCAATTTGTTGACCTGTAATCGTGCATTTGTGCTGTATTGGTAGTTTTGTGTCCTTTTTTGTTTCTAATTTTGTGTGAGTCCTCTCTTTCTGCTTAGCTCTAAGGTTTGTTGACTGTCATTTCAAAAACAACCACTCAAGTTTGGTTGTGTTTCTAGTCTCTATTGTGTTTATTTCTGCTATAATCTTTTTTACCTTGTTCTATCTTAATTTTGGTATTATTTTGTTCTTTTTCTAGTTCCTTGAGGAGTAACATTGAGGTCTTTGTTCTTTTTGTTTGTTTGTTTGGCAGTCTTGCTATGTAGTTCAGATTACCATTGAACTCATCATGTAGCCCAGGCCGGCCTCAAACCCACAGCGATCCTCCTGCCTCAGTCTCCTGAGAACTGAGATTGCAGGTGTGTGTCACCATGCCTGGCTTGTTCTTTTTTATTTGTATTTTATTTTATTTTATTAATGTCTTTTTGAGACAGGGTCTCACTATGCAGGTCAGGCTGGCCTTAAACTCACTTTGTAGCCCAGGTTGGTCTTGAACTTGCAGTGAGCTTACAGTCATGTGCCACCACACCAAGCTGGCCTGTTCTTTTTTAATGTCAGCATTTATTGTTGTAAACTTTCCTCTTAGATCTGCTTTTGCTGTATCCCTTTACATGTTATTATGTTATGTTTCTATTTCCGTTTGTCTCAAAATATTTTTAAGTTTCTTTTCTGATTTCTTCATTGACCAACTGGTTGTTCAGGAGTATCTTTTAGTTTCCATGTATTTGTGAATTTATGAAAATTTGTGTTACTGATTTTAATTTCATACTACTGTGTTTCCTTATTCATTTTGTGATGAATAATCCTTCCATGGCTGAAAATAAAGTAGAAATTCCCACTGTTACTATGTTGCAGTATCTCTCCCATCCTTTCACATTTGTGTTATATATTTAGAGCTCCTATGTTAGTTATGTCTGTATCCAAACTGATGTAACTTTCTGAAAAACCGACTACTTTATTACTGTAGAATGTCCTTGTTTATCCCATCCTTACAGTTTTTACTTGATGTGAATTTTATCTGTTAAAATTTTTTAATGCTATTCCAATATTTACCCTATTTGGGCTGTTTTTATCACAAACATATGGTTTTCTTAACAGTTATGTGGTATTTTACTCTAGAAATTTTGTTAATTATAAGGCCTTACTGAAAAACATATGTAGTATTTCATAAAATGATTTCTGATAGCTCTTGTGTTCGTCACACTAGAGTATTACACTGTGACTTTTACATTGTCTGTGTAACCACGTACCGTGTGCAGTGTTCTTCAAACTCAGTAGTTATGTCATCACAGGCTGCCTGCCCTGCACTGTTCCTCACTGAAACAAACTTCGTCAGTTTATCCCAGTGATCTCCAGGCTTGGTTGTTCATTACATTGTTTTTTTACAAATGAAGCGTGTGCCTGAAATACTTATATATTTGTTATAAAATATATATAAGAAAGGATAAAATAAAGATGAACAAAATTACCAGACATGGTGGTATACACCTATAATCCCAACATTTGGGAGGCTGAGGCAGGAGGATCGCTGATGTAGTGAGACCCTGTCTCAAAATGTCAAAGAAAAAAAAATGTCAAAGAAAAAAAAACAAAAAAAGTTGACCAAAATTATTTGTAAATGCCCTACAGCTGTGATCCCACACAAACTTTAAGGTTTACTAGTAACAAGAGCTTGTCAGTTCATTTTTCAGATTACTTTAATAATGTAATTCTTTTCCTCCAATTAGTGTAGGCTGTATCCAAGTACTTTTAGTTTGTTACTAATTTAGCTCTGACAACCACCACAGGAGATCAGCATTAGGACTCCATGGAGAGTGAAGATGAGGCCCAGGAGAATAAAGTGGACAGTGATGCAGCTTGTATTGACAGTGTCTGGACCTGCAGCAGGACGCTGACTGTCTCTCTTAAACCTGCACGGTCCAGTCTGGTAGCCGTCAGCCATACGTGATGTAACCACTTACACCCAAAACAGGCAACTTTAGCTCCTCAGCTGCGCTCGCTGCATTTCAGGCGATCGGCACATACCTCCTGGACGCCACTGGACAGCGCCAGCGGAGACCGTTTCTGTCACAAGGCAAGTGCTGTTGAGCAGCGCAGACTTTGACCATGGTCATCGCATTTTTATCTTTTGCTGTGGATTCGGAAGAGTTGTGCTATGAGATGAGATTAGTTTAACTCTTTTCCAGTTATTTGCTTGTTTTTGCATAATTGGAATTATCTTCTACCTGATGTTTCCTTGTAGGAATCTTTGAAAGACAGTTACCTATTTTGTGATGTCTGACTCAGGTAAAATCAGGTAATACTCATCTGTGCGTTCATCTGACTGAACACTTGGAAACTTCCGAGGGAAGGAGACAGCTGCACCTCCAACTGCGTGCTGCTGTGAATCCCTTACCTCTTCAGCCAAAAACATGGGCACCAGTGTGGACACATGGATGCAAATGAGTCCAGTCCAGTCTCCCTCTATCTTTTGCATGGTTCTTGGAGAGGAGAGGCCCCCTAGATCTTTGATCTTGCATTGGTGACCTGCTGTTCACCCCCTTCTCCAATGCCCTACTCTTGCACCATTGCTTCTTCTCTGTCTGCACCTTTGTAAAGGAATAAACAGATTTTCAAGCAGGACAGTCACATCTTAAAGGCAAAGGTGTTTATAGTGGGAGACATAGGACCAGCAGGAGACAAATGAAAGTGTAAAATAGAGGAACTCTTCACAGTTGTTTCTGTTTGATTTTCTTTTCAGAAAAATGTCTTCATTCCTTCTGTGACATGATAAAATTCTTAATGTTTCCATGGATCTTCTGCCCGTAGTGCCACATTTTCTGCTTTACTATTTCACTAGAGCTCTATGAATTCATTAGAAAATGACATTTGATTTTGTAATGTAATGAAGCTGGATATTTATGTTTTCCATGCTGTGACACGACCACATGGAGGCAGATGTGACTTCTTTCGCTGGGGCTTTCTGAACAGCCTCACTGGTGTGGGTGTGGCAGGGCCGTGAGTGGCCGCTGGAGTCATCTCAGCACAGCGCGACAGGGCATGTCAGGTGACTGGCGTGGGACTGTCCCATGTGTCCCTAGAAACACTCATCCTGGCCACTGCTTACTGACTGCCAGTGTCCCTGCAACAGTCGTGACTCTTTACCTCTTGCAGGGAAAGAGGCACTGCCAGGCTAACAGCACTCTCTTCGGAGACTCTCAGCTTATAGGACACAAGGTACATTACTGAATATTGGAGAAAAGATTTCCGTCCCCAGATGACAGCCTGTTATTTCAAACCATTAGCGTCTGCCCTGTGCCTGCAGCCTGCTTTCCCCTCTATGTGCATCTCCTGTTGCATGCACACTGGACTGTGTGAGACAAACGCCGTACCCTTTATTCTACAGATGACGGAACTGGTGTTACGGAACGTGAGTAAGATCATGGCCCAATATTTACTGACTACATTCTATGTGTAGGTACTGAGATAAATCCATGAACATGAAAAACAGTTTTTGCACACGGGGAACTTGGGGTTGTGTAGCTCAGTAAGCAGAAGGGTCAGCATTTTAATCCAGATGCCATTTCTAGAAGAGCACATTACCTCCTCTTTTGTCCACTAAAGCCACCCGAATTATCTTCTGGAAGAAGACTCTGCCGAGCCAAGTTAATGGGAACGAGCAGCTGCAGAGGTCTGCAGGGAGAGTTCCAGCCTGCCCTGGCTTGGGGCTGGAGTCTGATGGAACGGTGCCCCCGGAGGAGCACAGTGCACACACCGCGTGGCCTTGCACAGGCAGGAGGACCCAGATCCCTTCCCCCAGCATCGCTCCACCTGTGCTGAGCTGGGTTATTCAGGTGCTGACCGACCAGTCACTGTTTCTTCATCTCTCTCATACCTGCCTCTCCTCTGCTTCCTTTGTCTTCCTCCCTTCCTTTCTTCCTTCTACTCATGCAGTGTTTTTGGATACCTCTTTCTCTGTGTTCTAACACTATCATACAACAGTCACTAAAACAGATAGGGTCACACCCGTCAGAATCCTTTCGCTCCCTTCTTCCTTGTTTGTGTTTGTGCGAACTCTGGTCTCCAGGTATTAGTGGATGCTCCTGTTACACTGGCGACACTTGTTTGGAAGAAGAATGCTGACACACATTCACTTAAGTGGCAGTTGTATCTGGACTGGTGTGCCCATGCCCAGACCAGTGTGTAGGCTGGCGTGCATGGCTTTGCATGAAGAAGCCCTGCATAAGACATCTCATTCCATTTTCCCGCTGTCAAGCTCGGAGTGAAAAGCAGCCTCCAGAGAGCTTGCCCCCCACTCCAACAGGCACACCTACTTGCCTGTCCCAGCTGTGCCTGTCACATACCTGTTAGATAGCACAGACATAGGAGAGGAAGAGGAAATGACTCAGCAAATTAGATGACTCAAAAAGGTTAAAAATCTTTGTTATTGCTCAAGAGAATCTTTTGCCCCAAAACATATTGCTTGGGTGTGAACAGCCTTTCCCATTTGATTCTGAGTCACCAAGGAGGACACAGGTCATGTCATTGTATCCTGTGCTGTGCCCAGCACAGTTCTTGACACTCTGGAGGGAGGACAGTGGAGGATGAAGAAAAACAGGAGTCAAGATGCAGAAAGTTGAGGTCTGGCAGAGCCTCCTCTCCTGGTGGGGGGGAAAGAACTACCCAACAACTGCGCATGTTTGTTTATACACTCAGGAGGCAACTGTGAATTGAAACCCCTCTGCCTAGCAACTTGTTTGCCTGCTTGCCTCGGGTGCCTCATGTTTGTAGAGCTGGAACAGCTCATTTGTGTGGCTTGCCTCAGGTGCTGTGTGTTCTCGGGGCTGGCCTTGCTTTTAGCCCCACACACGTGATCAGTCTCCAGCTTCAGCTGCTCCCCACAATCCTGTTTATGATTCTCATTGGACCTTAACCCTCTAACCCTGCTGCAGATCACTCTTTACTTAACGAGGACCTGGTTTGTATGAACCTGAATATGACAAAAGAAGGTCCTAGTACTATGTCCCAACCCTGTGACTTAAAACCTCACTGAGCCTCACTAGTGAGCTTCATCTTTAAAAAACAAAAATCGGCGAGATTGTCTCAAGGTGTTGCGGCAGCTGCCACACTGCTATGATGATTCTGTTATCACTGTCTAGCATGTACACAGAAAAATCTAGACTGAGAATCATTTGTTTTCAATTTGAACAGGCTTGATTGGTTTTATTTGAGTTTTCTAAAAAGACTTGTATTTCAGCCTCAGATCATCTGCATGCACTTGAACATATGTACAGAATCTTGTGTTGCTGGATATGTGAACATAAAAGTTTTCAACTTACTGTAAACTTTTTTTTTTCTCCTTACCTTTTCAAATAGATCCATTTTCTCCAAGGCTCATTCAGAATGAGCTCTACCAGCTACTACAGTTGTCTGGCAGGTAGTTTCAAACTCCATAATAACCAGAGTTTATTTTATTTTATTTTATTTTATTTTATTTTTTTTTTTTTGTGGCACCGGGGATTGAACTCATGACCTTGCGCTTGCCAGGCAGGTGCTTAGGCTGCTGAGCTAGATCCCTGGCCGTAATAACCAGAGTTTATTAAATGTAAGGCTAACTTCTAGTAGTCAGTTAAAATGCACACATAAGCAGCAGTAATAGGAACTCAACCTCACCTAATGGGATACTTTAGGGCAGACTCTTTAGTGAGTAGGGGAGGCTTGGCACGTTCTCTCCTTCAATTACAAATATGCTCCACAAATTTCTAGTGGAACTTTTTAATTGCATGGGTCTTGAGATTTTGGGGTCTTCCCTATAATCCTGTAGCAGAGACCTCTCTTGATCTTGAGACCTACTGCCCAGAAAATGGATCTAGAAAAGAAAGATCAATGCCAAGACTCACCCTGTGACTCTCAAATGTTAATCTGCCCATATCCAACATAGAAAAATAGGACCAAAGTGAGATTTTGATAAAACTCACTGCACTTAAATACTGCCTTTTACTTTGAGAATGAGCACATCCCTCTGCTTAGTTCGTGTTAAAATGTCTTTTCTGAAGTGGTGGTGGATGATGCCAGGGACTAGGTGGATGGGTGGGTTGACCTGTTGGCTGGTGTTATAACTGTTACTTCAATGTACCTGCTTAGTGAGGCGGAAGTTGCTAATCTCTGACTTTCCTACGTCTAGTAACCTTTCCATCAGTGCTTTAGAGACACAGCTTATGTCTTTGTGGACCTTCTGCTCTTTCACCCTCTGGGAGAAAATAAAGTCAGTAATATTTTGCTTATTTTATGGTTGAGCAAACAGACTTGGAAGCATGTGTTCTGCATTTCTATTAATGAAATCCAGGCTTGCCCTGGCACTGATGGAAACTCTGCTGTGCAGATACCTCTGTACACAGTAACCCGCGCACAGAGCCCCTCCGCGTGAAGACACCAGACCTCCCTGTTCCTTACACCTTGCGAAGGAGGAGCAGGGGGCGCCATTCTCTACGTGCTGTGGTTCTAATTAGCAATGGTGAGTTTCAAGTGAAAAGCAGAGATGTCTTTTCCTAGTAAAAGCTTCTAACATCTTGCGAGTGGCTTGCTTTCAGGGGATAGTTCACACATCAGGTTTTGATTCTCAGGCAGTTATTTTTCCATTCTGAGAGAAGCCAACTATTATCCTAAAAGGTCAGTATTTGGTTTCCATGCTTAATGGAACCAGCAAGTTTCATGGTTATTTTTCTGTGAAATGCAGATGTTTTTCACTGCATTATAGGTGGCTCAGAAGACTGAACGTTGGAGCTGGCTGTTTCTTCACTGCTTATTACACTAACTCCTGCAAGGGCCCCAGCAGGGGCGTACCTTGTCGTATCTGTGAAGGAAAAGTATATGTGAATCTCAAGTGGAGAATAAAAGGGAATTCAGAAGCAATGGAATCTTTGAAAAGCCGCTATCTAGCTGCCCTAATGATTCTTATATTCTGAATGCTTAGGTTTTCTTTCTTTTTGGGGGGGCCTTTTTTGAGACAGGGTCTCACTTTGTAGCCCAGGTTGGCCTCAAACTCACAGCAATCCTCCTCCCTCAGCCTCCTGAGTACTGGGATTGCAGGCGTGCATCACCATGCCCAGCTAATACCTAGGTTTTCGAGGCCATGGGGCCACCATTGAATCTTGTCTGTTTTGTGTAGAAACTATGATTTGGGATGAGGTGTTTACCCTCTTCATCAAAAACAAAAGCCCTTCCACATACTCCACCACCGCCACTACCACCAAAGCTAACCTTTATTGGCACTGGGTGAGGACCGGACTGTGCGGAGAACTCGTGTTTTCTCACTTCTCCCACACTTAGGGAGCAGTGTGGCAGGCGCTGTTGTGATGGTTTGCCAATCCCAGTCTGAGTGGGAGAGAACGTGTCCCCTGCCTGTAGCTCAAGTGGCAGGACATGTCACAGTTAGGGCCATGGAGCCAGAAGCAGAAATCCACGTGGCTTGGCCTTGATTTGCTAAACAAAAGAGGAGCCTCGTGTGAACACCTACTTTGCTGCCTGCACTGGCGATGTCTAGAGATGCGACACCGGTCTTGTGCTCCTGACTTGGAGGCTGCAAGGCTCACAGGTATGGTGATCCCTGACATCGTTGAAGTGCTGAGCCAACATCCTCAGTCGCTGTCCGCTGGCCTCTGGAGTGTGAGGCCATCACTCAGGCATTCCTTGGCTTGCAGCAAAGTCAGTCTCCATGGCTACAGAACCTACCGTGGTTATCCTGTCTCCAGATGCAGAACCTGAAGCCCAAGATGGTAAATATTTGGATTTACTCAGCTGGTCAGTGATGAAACTGGATTTCAGATCTCTAAGGCTGACTTCAGAGCCTGAGCTCTTAATCATTTACCTTGTAGCATTTGTGGGGAGGAAATGCAATGACTTAAATAAAGCTCATTAGCATTAGCCTGGTTTGTGATCTATGAGATGTGTTTCTTAAAATGTTATGAACTTTCCCACAACCACTACTCCATGTTCATGCTTAGCAATGTGCTCTTGGGGTTTCTCATTCAGTTGTTTTCCATTCTATCCTGTTCTCTGAAAAGGTTGATATTTGGTCTCCATGCTTAATTAAATAACTGAGCTTAATGGATATAGTAGGTGCTGTGTAAATGAGTAGTTCTCTTAAAGAATATTTCCTCAGGAGCTGGGAGTGGTGGTGCTTGCCTGTAATCCCAGCACTTGAGAGACTGAGACATGAGGATCAACATGAGTTCGAGAACAGCCTTGGCTATGGAATGAGTTTAAGGCCAGCCTGAACTGCATAGCAAGACCTTGTCTCAAAACAAACAAAAAATATTATATAATAATACAAAAGTATATAAAAATAATATATTTCAAGAATATCTCCTAAGCACTAATCGTAGGAGGTTGCTGTCTACACCTCTGGTAAGGAAGCCGAAATGTTACTAGATGTCAGCGTAGCTCAGAGAAACTGGACGTTCTGGGTTCAGTTTTAGCCTACAGCACTTGATGAAGAGCTGTGTGACACAGGTGGTGACCGAAGCTCAGTGCCCCCCTCTAACTGTAAGGTGGAAGTGATCATCTACGTTGCGTCACAGTATTGTTACAGTTAACTAAAATATCACAGCCAGAAGTTTTTAAAGGGACTGGTGGTGCATTTGGTAAGTGTTAGCTTTGACAGCAATAATTATTGCACCATTTTTACTGACTTACATGCACCCTACCAAAAGTGGCCCCAGTGAATAAAGCAGAGTTGAAAACAAGATCTTTGTGCAGTTGATGCAGAAAGGCCAATGCTCACAGTCCAGTATGGCAGCATCAAAAACGTGTGTGTCCTTGCTTTGTCGTGGGTGCCGGCATGCTGTTTTCCATTATGAAATATAAACTCACCCTGAGTTTTGGTGACTGCATCTTAAAAACAAAAAGAAAATAGTTATGTATTCTTCTCTTTGCAAATCATAAAACATCTCTCACACCTGGCTCCATTTCTGTTTTCACGTGTGTGGATCAATTTGTTTGGGGGCAGTCAATTCAGCTTCATCAGAAAAAGCCTTGCATACTATCTTACCATCAATTATCATAACTTAAAATGAAGCAGTGAATTGATAACAATTAGCAGTTTGTTATGGTTTGTATATAGGTGGCCCCCAAAAGCCTCATGTAGTCATGGAATCAGCTGAATCTAGCATTTGTGATTGATTCATTGCCTAGTGCTGGGGTTAGTGCTGGGATTATCGCTGGGATTATCGGTGTGAGTGCTGCACCCGTCCAGGGGTGGAGCCTGCATACTATATAAGGGAGAGAAGAAGGCATGTTTTTGGGGTCTCTTCTGCTGCTCTTCTGCTCTGTTTTGCTCTTGCTGCTTGTGAGCTGCCATGAGCAGCTGCCCCCTTAGCCACATCACCCTGCTTTGGAGCCAACTGGATATGGACTGAAACCTCCAAACTGTAAGAAATAAACCTTCCCTTCCTTTATTTTGGCTCAGCAACGAAAGAAAAGTAACCAAGACACAGTTTCAGGGTTTACCTTTGGAGTTCCATTTTTAAGAAGGGCTGAGTCCTCTGGGAAAATGTGAAGAGATCCACACATTCATTCTCCAAACAACCATAACTGGTGAAAACCATTTAAACTCTCTGGTATTTGCTCCAAGAGTATGCATCAAATTAAGAAATTCAACAGAGTTGACTAAATATGCAAGAATAACCAGAGTTCATGACACTTGAACTCTGCCTTCAATGGACGCTCGATCCCGGGCAGATCAGCCAAACGCGTGCTCCCACCCCTTCGGGTGCCTGGTCGGGGGAACTTGCTTCTCCCAGGAGGAGCTGGCCAGCTGTATTTCTCATCCCCTCCAACCTCATTTCCCAGAGCTCACTGTTTTCTGGGAGTATGGGCAAAAGTCGGTCAGTGCCGGGCACAGGACAGAGCTTCTCCCCCACTCACATCTCTGCTTATGAAGCAGATGTGTGACTTCAGGAGAAACAGGCCAGGTACATCTGGCACCCTTAGGTGCCCAGGGACAAAAAGGAGCCCAAATGAACAGAGAACCCTGATGCTCTGCTCCAAAGAAACTGACTCTCTTTGAAGAGTGAGGGCATGTTCAGTCCCAAGGGTTCTCTCTAAAACAATGGCCATTTGGTGGCAAACTTAGAAGGGGCCAGTAACTCTGGGAAAGTGACAAGTTCAGAGATCAGCTGATTTACTAGAGAACCTAGAAAATAGCTACAAGAGCATTCCTGAAAGGAGGGGGGGGGGCAGAATTAAAAACTAACTCAAAGACTGGCCTAAAAAAATACCTTGCTTGAATTTAATGAAATCAAACTGTGGAGCAATTTGTTGGAAAGAAGAGAACAATCAGCAAGCGATTGGAGAGACTTAACAGCTGGGTGTGATGTAATCAACTAAGCAGAGAGCAGAGAAGGAGACAAAGGCCCTGCTGAAGCCACTGTCACCCAGGGTGACTGCACAGGCCAGAGGCCTCACACTGCACGAGTGGCGTGACGGGCATTAGAGCTCATGGAACAGTGTAACCAGGTCAGTAAGCAAATCAAAGAAAAGCTGCCGGAAATGAATAGTTGGAGTTGCTGTTCTGTATTACCAAAAAATGATCTGTCAGAAGGAGAAAGAGGCGGAGTGCGAGGAGGAGAAACAAAGCATAGCTCGTACCTAGGAGAGGAACGCATGAGTAATAGGGACACCTGTGAGGGTGTCTCGATGCCAAGTGTAACAAACCTCAAAGCAGCTGTTAGAAACGTGTTCAAAAAGCTAATGAAACGATGCTTAGGGAAGTAAAGGAAGCTATGATGACAGTGTCTCATCAGGGAATATAAGAGGAAAACAATCTATCTATCTATCTATCTATCTATCTATCTATCTATCTATCTATCTATATCTATCATAGCCAAATGGAATCTACAATTGAAAAGCATCCTGAAGTGAAAAATTCACCAGCAGAGACTGACAGCAGATGGGAAGAGTCAGGGAGCTGGTACAGAGATACAGACAAAGACTCTGCAGTCTGTGGAGGAAGAGTAGGAGGAGGCAGAGGCCGAGGCGGAGGAGGAGGAGGAGGAAGCGGAGAGCGCCCCAAAGAAACATGTGATGCTGTGCCGGGTGCTGACATACACCTAACGGGAGGACCAGGAGAGGAGGGGATGGAAGAATGGGAGCAAAAATGCAAAGACAATCACAGGGGAAGCATCCTGACTTCCGTGGGAATCGGCGTACACATCTCAGAGGCCCAGCGAGTTAGAAGCAGGAGAAACGCAAAGAGACCCGCAAAGGACACGTCCCGTTACAAGTGCTGAAACACAAGGACCGAAAGGAAACTGTGAACGGGGGAGAAGAAGGACTCCTCGTGTGGAAAGGAGCCCACTGAGACAGACACTGACTTCACCTCAGAAGTCATTGGGAGGAAAAGAAAACTGTCAGCCAGGAATCTTCTGTCCAGCAAAGCTGTCTCTCACAAACGAGAGCGAAATAAATGTATTTCTAGACACATGAAGACTGAGAGAATGTGTACACTCAAGTCCACCTTGCTAGAAATAGTAAAAGAGATTTTTCAAGGCCAAAGGCAAAGGAAAGGGCAAATCAAGTGTTAAAAACTCTCACAAAAAAGAAAGTCAGAAAAACTGCCAAAGATGACTATGTCATCACCAAAGACAAAATGTGTGTTTCTCTTAACTAATTTAAAAAAACAACTGCACAAAACAATGTGTATAAAACTAGACTTTCAGGCCCCAAAGATACGAAATTGTGATACATGTGACGTATAAGTACAATGGAGAGCAACAGGGACAAAAGTGGATTTTAAATAAGGAAATGACACCAGGTGTAATGTGAACCCACAGACAAATGAAAAGAACAAGGACTGGTAGAGAAGAATGTTGGTGGACTCTATACACCTTTGCTTGCCTTTCTTTCCTTAGCCTCTTTAATGCGCATGCAATTGTATTATGTAATAATAATAGCAATGTATTGTTTGGTTTGTAACATATATGGATATAACGTGCATACCGATAATAGGACTAAAAGGGGAAGAGGAAACAGATGTGTATGCAAGCAGTATTTTCATGTATCACTACAGTTAATAATATAAACCTACCCCAGGCTGTGGCAAGTAACAGTGTAAACAGTAAAGCCTAGAGAAACCCCTAAGGAAACATAATCTATAAAAATACAGTAAAAAAAATTACTGAAGGAAATAAAATGTTACACCAGCATATATACATTTAATGTAAAAGAAAAAGGGAAGAATAACCAAAAAGGCATGAGGAATAAAGAAAACAAAAGTGAAATGGCAGATGGGAATGCAACCACATTGATAATAAAATTAAGTGTTGAATAGCTTAATCCATTCAAAAGACTGTCAGACTGTGTACAAAAATATGACTTAGCTGTATGTCGTCTACAGACGTCATAGTTTAGATTCAAAGATAAAAATAGCTTGAAAGTGAAAGGATGGGAAAATATATAGTACAGATAGGCGTGATTTTAAAAAAAGCTGAGCCAGGCATGGTGGTACATGCTTGTAATCTCAGTATCTGGGAGGCTCTCAAAAAAAAAAAAAATGCAGGGCAGGGTGTGGTGGCACATGCCTGTAATCCCAGCACCTGGGTGTGGAGGGCCACCTGAAGACTCCTTGACAGAAGAGCATTATCTCCATATTGGCGAAACCTGGCCCTATGTCCATGTACTGGTATGTGCGGAGCTGGCTAAGGCTTTTCCTTATCCCATTAATTGGCTTTAAGCAGTGCGAATCGATCTAGCAGAAGGTGCTGATGTGCAGTCTTTGAAGCGAAGGGACAGGTCAGTGCTGTCTGACCCATAGCTCCCAAGAAGCCTGTGTGAGCTGGCTGGGAGAGAGTCATGCTCAACACTGCTGACTGGGATGAGCCTCGAGAGAAGAGGCCATGAGTTCCCAGGGCATAAAAATGACTTATCAGAGCTGAAGCACCAACCCCAAAACATTAGATGTGACCTCGAATTGTGTCATGCAGATGACTCTTGCTGTGTATCCTTCTCTCTGCATATTGCAGAGGTGATCTCAGGCCTCTTCCCTAGCCCAGCGCATGGCACTGATGTACTCTGCGCCACAACCGCAGTCCCGTATCCCCAAGCCACTCCCCTCTGCACGAATTAATAAAACCTGGACTCAGCCCTGGGTCGAGGCCTTTGTCCCGGTTAGCCATCACCCTAGGTGGATTTAAGACCCCTGTGGAGCCCCACAATTACAGATATGCCTTAGTTCTTTACTCTTGCTATACATCACAGGGGTAGTGGTGGACTGGAATTAACTCACTACGATTCCAGTAGCTTTTCCATGGGGTGACAAATATAACCTTCCCAAACTGTGATGATGGCACACACCTGTCATTAAAGCTGTTTTGGAGGCTGAGGCAGGATGATCAAAAGCCCAAGGTCAGTCTGGGCAATTTAGGAAGGCCCTGTCTCAAAAATAAATGAGGAAATAAATAAATATATACACAAAAAGATGGCAGTGGAACTCAGTGGTAGAAAACCCCTCAGTTCAATTCACACTACTGCAGAAACAAAATGAACAAAAACAATAACAGCGACTAGTGCTAAAAGACATCTTTAGAACACTATCAGCAAAGAGCACATGCTATTTTCAAGTCACTAGGAACATTCGACAGGATGCAGGACACACTAGGCTACAATACAGCCTCAGTAACTTTACAAGGATTGAAATAATACAACCTGTGTCCTTTGAAAACAGGCATGAAATGAATTCAGTAAGAAAAAGATGATGAAAAATTCAAATAGGTCAGAATTAAATAACATACATCTAAATAATAGGTGAAAGACAAAATCACAAGAAAATTAGGAAACACCATGAAAAGAATGAAAATGAAGACATACACACAAAAACTGATGTTTTTCAGTTAAATGTAACTTACAGGAAAATTTTCAGCTATGCATAGCCACATAAAAATGAAAGATTTCAAATCAATAACCTAATTTACCAGTTTAGGAAAGAAAAACTAAGTCCAAATCAAGTGTAAAGAAGGAAAGTCTGGAGCAGAAATTAATAAAATGTAAAATGGAAAAACAATAGAGACCAGTCAACGATATCAAAAGATGGTTCTAAACAAGGCCAACAAGATTCTCAAACTTTCAGGTAAGTTAACCAAGGGAAAAAAAAATGAATTACTAAAGTTAGAAATGAAAAAGGAGACATTATTACCAGCACTACAGACATAAAAAGGACTTTATGGTAATACTGTGAACAATTATATACCAATAAATTGAATAACCTAGAAGAAATGATAAAATTTCTAGTAAGACACAAACAACCAAACTGACTCAAAAGAAACAGAAACTAAATAGACTTTATAGCAAGTAAAGAAAAATGAATTAACAAAACACTGCTCACCACATACTGTACACACACACACACACACACACACACACACACACTGAGGCCCAGCTGACTTCACAGGTGATTTCTAGCAAACACTAAAAAAAAAAAATTAAAATCAATCTTAAACTTTCTGAAAAATAGAAGATACTTATTCTGTGAGGTCAGTATTTTTCTAACACATAAAGACATAACAAGAAAAAATATTACAGACTAATAGTGCTACATAAAGATGCAAAAATCAACAAAATACTAATAAGCTGAATCCGGGAACACATATGTGATACATTCAAAATATATGGCAAATGTTTAAATTTTAAAAAATTTATTACAGTAAAAGACATATTGCCATAATCCTCTTCAAAATACTCCTACTTGATTTGAACATACTTATTCCATCAATCTTGCTACTTTCTGAAACAGTTCTAGAGTCCTTTTTTTTTATTTTAAAGAGGATACAACAAAGGAAAATAAAACAATAAAATCAATCAGAACAAACCAGAGTATGTGATACAGGACTTCACATTACAAAATCAACAATAGTTACCATAATGCCTTTTGTTGTCTTCAAAATAGCTACAGACACTTTTAGACACATTAAAAATCAAACAGAACAGAATAGAATAGAAACAGTAAAAACAAAACAATGGATACAATAAAAGACTACAATTCAAAGTGGCTACCATATATATCTTACTATCATGGAAATAGCTGATTTGTCACCAGGTATAACAATCAAATGAAGCAAAAGAGAATAAAACCCAACCCAAGAAAACAATAGACAATACAGGCCTTCAGCGTGAGACTACAGGGAATCAACAGTGGCTACCACCCTCAGAAGGAGACCCCCCCCCCAGATGCCATGCTACATACCGCTATCTTCTGAACAGAGACGATCAGACCACTGGCCCTAGACCTGCAAGGTCAGTGAAACACCAGAGCACCACAGGCTTTCAATAGCGTTTCACCTTAACAACTATTATCAGAACCTGTGTTTCTCTGGTCCGCTGGTTGCTTGTGGAGGTGGGGGTTGATACTTTTGTTTGCCAGTTCATGAGCCTGAAGGAGCTGGGATCTGTTACCCTGCCAGTGGGGGCCCATGAGGAGAGGCTTGGCTCTGGATGTCACAGTCCCACAGCGGCCTGCGCATGGCACTCTTTCTGGCGGGACCTGTCTAGTTCCCCCTCCCCAAAGTCCATGCTGATGCTGACTCATGGGGAGAGGCCTGGTTCTGGATGTCCCAGTCCCATAGTGGCCCTTGCATGGGGTTGTTTCCAGCAGAACCGGTGTAGTTCTCCCTCTAGAGTCCTTTTTAGGAAGTGTGATAAAAATATGGTGAATACTACTGCGGAGCACCATGCAACGGAAAGGCAGGCTCCTGAAGATATGAGGATGTGTCCTCGTCCACCTTATCCACCACATCTAGCACTACGTGTCTTCTGGTTCTTTCCCAAAGTCAAAATGGCCACGTAAGGTGAATGTTTTGACTCGATTCAGGACATCATAGCATCCGTGGTAAACTCAAGACACTCACCTGGAATTGCTTCAGAAAGTGGCAAGAATGTTGCTAAGTGGATGTGAAGAGAGGGAACGTGTTCTGAGGATTCATGGCACTGTGTCTTTACTGTAATAATTTTTTAAAAATTTAAACATTCACTGAATGTTTCAGTCATACTTCATAAAATGTGTTCTACATCAAGATCAAGTGGAATTTATTCCAGGAATGCAAGTTTTGTTTAACATCTGATAATTACAATAATAGTATAAAATAGTATTACAATAATAGTATAAAAGACAAAAAAAGGACAAAGCATTTGACAAAATTTAACTCCATTTCATGATCAAAACACTCCAGAAAACAAGAAGACAAGGGAATAGGCTGGACTAATAAAGGGCACCTTTTTTTCTTTTTTTTTTTTAGATAGGGTTTTGCTATGTAGTGCAGGCTGGCCTTGAAATCACTTTGTAGTGTAGGCTAGTTTTGAACTCACAGTGATCCTCCTGCCTCAGTCTCCCAAGTGCTGGGATGTTAACAAGCAAATTTCATTTTATAATATCATGAAAAAGAATAAGATACTTAGGAGTATTTTGAACAAAATATGTGTGAAATCTACGATCAAAATTATAAAATATCACTAAAAGATTAATATTGTTAGGATGCCATTATCCTTCAAGTTGATCAACAGATTCGATGTGATCCCTATCAAAATCCCAGCTGGTTTCCTTTCAGGAAATGACAAGCTGATCCAAAGACTCATAGGAAATGCCACAGACTCAGAATGCACAAGAAAGTTCTTGAAAAAGAAGAACAAAATTGGGAGCTTCTTACTTCTCAGTTGCAAAACAGATACAAAGCTGTAATAAGGCAATGAGGCAAAAGCACAGGCAGATTGCTATGGGGGTAAAATGGAGAGTTTAGAAATAAACCTTTTCATTTATAGGCAACTGACTTTCAACAAAGATAGTAAGACATCCTGTGGGAAAAGACAGTCTTTTCAACAAATGGTGCTGAGACAACGGGTAGCCACATGCTAAATAATGAATTTTCATTCCTACCCCAAGCATATTCAAAAATTAACTCCAATTAGATGAAAGACTTAAACGTAAGAGCTGTAACTATCAGACTCTTGAAGGAGTTTAAATCTTTGTGATTTTGATTTTGCAATTATATGACACCAAGAAAATCAAGACCGCTTACAAAACCTGGAGAAAATGAATTGTGTCTAGAATATATAAATATAGAACTCTTACAACTCTGTAAGACAGTCCAATTATAAAATGGGCAAAGGATCTGAACAGACGTTTCCTCAAAGAAGATATACAAATGGTTGATAAGCACAGGAAAAGATTCCCCCTCTCATTAGCCATTAGGAAATACAAATTGCAGCTAGAGTGAGGTGGCAGTACTTGACACACACCAGCATGACTAAAGTTAAAAAGACCGTAACACATGTGCACAAGGAAGGATATGGAGAAACCAGAACCCTCATCTATTGCTTGTGGAAATGCAAAATGGTGCAGCTGCTCTGGAAGATTTTGTCATTTCATCAAAAGATTAAACATAGCTACCATATGACCTAGTAATTGCAATCCAAGAGGAATTAAAGCCTGGCCTCAAAAATCTCATACATAAATGTTCCTAACAGCCCAAAGTGAAAACAACCCAAATACGTATCGACTGATTAACGGATAAGGGAAATGTGTATCAGTGCAGTGGAACATTATTTAGTAATGAAAACAAAGTATTGCTACCACTTGGGTAAATCTTAAAACATTATTCTAGGTGAGGGGGTACAGTTCCAAGAGACCAAATATTGTGTGATTCCACTTAGGTTTAATGTTTAGAAGGCAAATATCTGTGTCCAGAAGTGGACCAGTGGTTGTTCAAGCCTGGGTGAGAGAGAGGACATGGGGAGTCATTGCTGGGGGGATACCCCGTTTCTTTCTGGGGTGATGAAAATGTCGGAACTGATTGCTGTATAACTTTGTTAACAAATGAACTAGAAGCCTTGAGCTTTACTCTTTAAATACTGCACAGTATGCGAATAAAACCTCCAGCTGCTCTTACACCGTGCAGGTAGAATGCAGAGGCAGTCCTGGGGAAGAGTCAGAGGGGGTCCTTTCAGGAAGTGGGGTCACCACTAGGAAATGCAGAGGTAGAGACAGAGGGTGAGAGTTTGGTTCAAGAAGCACCAAGCTGGGGTGTTAGGGATTTGAGAAACTGCAAAATATGGCAGTTCAAATGCTCACCTATTCACAATATTTTATTTGTATGTTTTCCTCTTTGCAAAGGCAAAGTTTCATATTTGATTAACTGTCTGCTCATGTCCCAGAAGACAAACTTCTTGGATCCTGGAATGTCACCAGTTGAAATCATTGGTGGCTGGGGCTTTAGGATTGCACCAGACTTTGATTTTGACCTCAAGGAGAGAGACAACTGGCGATTTCCTGGCCTCAAGCCATTTTTATGCAAAAATGAATTCAATTTTTAAAATTCCTTTGACGCAATCTGATGAAATTTCACAACTATAAATCAAGCTTGACCTGCCAAAATATGTTCCCACATCAGTTTATTTTGGGGTGGTTTTGACTTAGAAACCTTTCAGCAATTCTGTTTTTGAGAATTTTGCTCTAATTTTGTCAGCTGAACAGTGATCATGCTATAATTTGTTACTTTCCTTGTGTAGTTTCCACTTCCACTGAAACACGGTATTTGATTGATATATTCCAAAGGAAGCCGAGAGTGGTTTAGCCCTGTCCTGCGGGTGGTAACGCAAAGCTGTGGGCCACATCAGCAGCACCAGCTCCGTTTCATCGTGACTGCACCCCCGGTGGGGAAGTAAGCACAGCGACACGAAGGTGTGAAGACCTCGTCCCCCTGGGGTACTGTCAGCGAAAGGGGAAAGGGACGGGTAAACATCTGACTGGAGAGGCTCAGTGCTGTGCTCCTGGGCGGCCCAGCTACCGCGCGGCAGCCAGGAGGGCACCAGCGGGCCAGGGTGGGCGGGAAGGGCGGGGAGGAGAGACGGACCCGGAGATCTCTTCAAGGGTGACGCAGACCAGAAATCCAGAAATCTTCCAGTCGGAAACACTGTAAAACAATTTAAACAAGAAAACGCCCCAGCATACACATTTTGGTCAAGAATGTGAAGTGTAAGGGACAGGCGTCCAACAGCCGGCATCGTCTCCCTCCTCACAACCGCGCGCCGGGCTTCAGACTGTGCAGTCCGGGGCCGTCCGCGCCTCGCGCTCGGGTCCAGCGGCCCAGCGGCGGCCGGGGCAGTGCTCCACGAGCCCCGTCAGGTGTTTGTAGTTCTCCTCTGATGCCACAGAGAAACAGCCCGCGGCAGCCTGCCACGCTGGGTAGACGGTGCGGCGACACAGCAAGACACGGCCCGCGAGCGTCGCCAGCGAGCAGGGAGCGAGTGAAGGCGCCGGCAGAGAACACGCGGCATCATCCCGCGAGAGTTCGCGGCGGGTCCTAGCGAGCCGGTGGGAGGTCTCGCGAGAGGACGCGTCGGCTCTCGCGGCGGTGGCGCGGCTGGGGATGTGTAGCCCGTGGGCGGCCGTTGGGTGTGCGCGGCTCAGCGAGTGTCTGTGTCTGTGAGGAGTGGAGGAGGAGTGAGCAGCAGCGGCCACCCGGGGCCGGGCGCGCGTCCTGCTGAGGAAGCGGGCGGCGAGCACCTCGAGCACGCGGCGGCGGCGGGGCCCGGCCGCTGAGCTGCCCCGGGCCGGGGAGAGGCGGCGCGCGCTGAGGCGTGGTCGGAGGCCGGGCGGCCCGGAGAACATCTGCGTGCATCGTGGTTCCTCAGCCCGACCCCGAGCTGGAGGAGCTCTGGCGAGGCCGCGTGCCGGAACCAGGCCCCAGGAGGCCGACGGGGCGCTTCGGGCCCGCATCCCGGTGACTCCACACCTGCTGACGGCGGACTGAACAGGCCCTCGCAGGGGACCGCCCGTGCCCCGACGTCCCCAGCGGCTGCTTTCCACCCACGCTGCCTTCACGGCGGGGAAACTCTGCCAAGGGAGATCCGGGGAAAAGCTGAGGAAATGGTATTCAGGGACTGCAAACCCAAACGCCGTCCAAGGCCCAGCAGTGCAGAGCCCCAGGTGGCAGGGCCGACGGGCCCTGGATGAACAGGAGTCTGAAGATCCCTAGGAAAGTCAAGTCCAAACTTAAACAACTTCCGGCAAATGATCACAGTAATTCTAAGATAAAAACATTCCCGATGCCTGTGGGCTCTTCTGATCTTCCAAAATCTCCAGTCTGTCCAGCATACCCATTTTACAGATGAACCTCATAGAGGTACCATCATCAGCAGGTTGTGCGGTTTCCGGGCTTAGAGTTGAATTTCAGAGTTAGACGAACCTGGATTTTTTCCCAGGCCCACCATCGGCGGGATGTGTGATCTCGGAAAGAACAGTTTCCATAATCCTTCCTTCATCTGCACATCCAGAGGAAGCCCGAGGTCCTGGGCCGGGTGCATGCACTGCGCAATAAACGTAGTTGTTTGTGCTGCTGCTGCACAGGGAATAAGGTCATACACAAATTGTGGTAAAGCTGTAAGATTTCCCGTCATCCTGATACTCATGTCAAAGAAGTTCACACTGGACTTCCAGTCGTTGTGGCGTGTGTGTGCCTGGACAGCTTCTAAGACATGAAAGAGGACTGGAGAAAGTAGAGCCATGGGCAAGGCTGTGATTTTGCACTTGGGACTGGTGCGGGGCAGAGAACAAGGCTGCCTTTGGCCTAATGTTCTTTCGCAGGCGCATCTGTTTTGCCTTAAGCGTGGGGTCCCTTCAGGGAATGTTTTTAAAGGAAGCTGATCTTTTCCTCAGGTTTCCTCAGCTCTTCCCTGTGGCTCGGCAGAGGCCCGTGGCATCCAGAGTTTTGCACAGGCAGCTCTGCCCCCTGGGAGCACTAATTTACGGAGAATGAGCATGGCCTGCCGAATGACTGTCAGGAGGGAGCAATTTTCCATCAATTCAAATCTAGAACAGATTTGAACTGGTGCCCTGGAATTAAGAGTCACTCTATCTCTGCAGTTTGCAAGGGCAGCATCCAGCATCCTGCCGGGTGTTTTCGATGTTGCAGCGTGCCCTTCTCCAGAAGATGATGTGCTTTTGGAGTGTCTGTTGGCTGTTTGGCTACAGTGCCGTTTTGATAGAATTTTATTCATTCTGGAAAAATATTGCTGATAGATTCGTTGACTGGGCTGTTGGTCTCTTAAGTATGTGGGTTTACAGAGCACTTAGCCCATCAGTCAAGGGCATTGGCACTTGCGATTCCTCACTTAGAAGGAAATAATGTTAATACACTGAATGGAAGGCGGTGTGGCATAAAGTGTGGACGTTGTATTTAATCTTTGTTGGTCTACGTTTGTAATACAAAATGATCACGTTCACCCCAGGAACTGGTGCATGCACATAATGCAGCTTCATTCTTTTTGTGTACCCTCATCTCCACGCTCCATCTCTTGGTCCCTTTCCCATTTGTAAAAGAGGATGAACATCAAAGTCAGAAGGGTGAGTTCCAGCTCTCTGCTTTCTAGTGTGTGACCTCACGTGGCTTCTGTCCCTTCCTCTGTGTGATCGTCCTGATGACGTCCCTAGGCAGGGCGTAGGGAGAGTCAAGCTCCCCATGGGCTCCAGGCCCTCACCGTGTCTGGGAAAGGGGAGGTGTTCTGAACACCATGTCACTGTTCTCTGTTCCTGGAAGCCCTGAGGGACGCAAACAGGAATCACATCTGTACAGACTGCATCTGCAGTATGTGCGTGGGTTTCTTCAGTACGGAAGGGGCCATCTTCATTAGTTGTCCTGTAATAATGTAACTTTTTCTCAGGGCCAGAACTCTAGTTCTTAAGAGTATGTACTTTTAAAGTTCCACCCAAAACACCACAATCCAACCAAGAATGGAGGGTAACCATTTTTGTTTTTAAACTGTCTAGGGCTTTCCAATGACCCACAATATTCGGTATTGAAAGAGTAAAAATTAAAAAAGCACTGCAAAGGAAATTAATAACTGGTAACATCAGACAAACCAGGCTTGATTCATAACTCAGAAGGAAAGATGGGGACACAGCTTTAGGGTGGGCTTACTCCCCCTGAGGAGCTACTGACTTTTTATGTATTTATTTTGGAACAGGAGCTCACTCTATAGCTCGGGCTGGCCTTGAACTTGTGATCCTCCTGCCCTGGCCTTTCAAGAGCTGGGATTAGAGGTGTGCACCACCACATCCAGCTCCTGTGGAACTTTTATAGAGAACTGAGAAGGGTAAGTTGGAGATTTCGGACAGATGTGCAGAGATGTCACAGGGCCTAGGTCCCTGGGCAGATGCCCCAGACCTTTGAGCTGCTACTTGCTGGCTACTCTGTTTGGAATCACCTCCATCCAGCCTCCCTTCTTCATGTGAAAATGAACCAGCCTTCCTTTTCTCTCCCTCATTAAAGTAATAATTTAAAAAAAAATTTTGGAGAGAAGTTGTCGATTTTTGCAACATCAGGTTCTCAGCTTCCGTTGTCAGTTTCCGGTGAGACAGTGAGGTCGGTGTGTCTGCCAGGAAGAAGGCTGGCAAGCTCTGCAAGTGGGTGCCTGGTGACTGGTACGATGTTCCGGGAAGTCTCTCTGCATGTGTCACCTAGTGGGGGGTGGCTTGGTGCTTGTGCACGTGCCTGGTACATAGGGAGCCCTAGATCTGATTCCAAGCCCTCCAGAAGCAAAACCAAAACATGACATGAGTGCCTACATCACAGTTCCATCAGGTCACTTATTAAAAACTCAGGTTTCTGGGCGTGTCGCCTCGTCTGCTGCACCAGTCTCTCAGGGCTGTGAGATCTGGACATGCACGTCTGTTCAGCTTCTCAGGCGATCTTGGGCTTGGAGACTAGGGCTGGGGCAAAACCCAGTCAAGCATCTGAGTGGGCTCTGTTAATACCCATGCAGTCTCAGGGCATATGTGCACAACACAGGAACCAGAATGACGCTGCAGCTCCTGAGCCCCGTTTGCAACAGATTGGAAAAGCACTGTTTCCAATCCTTCATTTACATCGTGCAGAAAACCAAGCAGGTCTTCGACAGGACAGTTTCAATCTGGCACCAGGCCAAGTGGCTTTTGCTAGGACAACCATCCCCACACCTTGTTTGCAGGAAGGGGAAGCCAGTCCAGGAATTCCAGAGATAGAAGTCTCTTCCCTTATCCTCATGGCCCCACTGGGAGTCCTCACACCGGCTCTCACAGAGTGTGCTTTATGCCTTTGACGAATGTGTACCCCACTGCTTTCTCTGTGCATATTGTCCAGTTCTGTGTCCAGGACACTGAGACCCTGGAAAGCATTCCCCTGAGACCCAGGCTCTGGAGACAACCTGGGCACAGTAATTCTGAGGTCCTGCAGTGGAGGGTCACGGGGTGAACCACATACAGAGGACACAGTGGCCTCCAAACTGGACACCCTAACTGGGAGGGGCCTGTTGGCGGAGACCTCCCTCAACTGCTATCTCCACACGCAGGCTGCCTCCGCTTTCTGACTGGGATGGCGAGGGTGAGCTTTCTTGTCCCTCGTCCCTCCACACACTTTGCTGGTTCTGCCCTCACCACGGCATCTGTGGCTCCTGGGAGGAAATCTGTATGTCCTTCGGCCCAGCTGTGTCGAGAGCCTCACCGTGGACTCACTGAAGTCATTGTGTTCGCAGATTGAGAGCAGAGAGAATGGGCCTTCCATAGCATCCCCACAGTCATCCTCAGTGGGCCCAGCTTCCAGCGAGGACAAGTGAGGTCTGCCGTGACTCCGAAACTCTCCACCCCATTCCCATTTCATAGGAATGCTTTATTCCATCTGTTTTGGTTTGCTTTGTTTTGTTTTTTGTTTTGTTTTGTTTTGGCAGAGCTGAAGGAAAACTCCACTGGGGGTAATTTTTCATACTTTTACCATAAATTGTTAATAATCCACCAGGAAAGAAAAAGCGGTGAATGGAGCATTCTCCCTCGAGGGGCACAGACAGGAAGGAAGGAACTCGCTTAGCCCCTGTGGCACTGATGAGTGGCCTGCGAAGCAGTCGGCAGTGCCGGTGGCTCAATCCCGCAGGCATCTGATGGAAGTGAATTGATTCCTGTTTTTGTTTGAGGGTGGAAAGGGGATTAAAAGTGACAAATAGCTGCTCCTACCCCTGGCTTGGCCTTGAGTTTGTAAGTGGAGATCAGAGCCCCTGAGTATTTCCTGGGAAAAGCCCTTGCTTAAACGCAGGGGCAGCTCTGGGGGTCTTAATTCTAGCTGATAAGGAAAGATTTCTGTGGCTTTTGTGTTTTGAAGAAAATGGTACAGTCCGTATGCGAAGGTGTGAGTTGCGCAGCTACACAGGAGTGTTTCCGTGCTGCTCTGACCATGCTGGGAGCCTTCTGACTGTTCTTGCCCGTACCTTTCATGTCAGCCACATCAGTATCATATTACAAGATGTGCATTTAATTTCTTAATAGTTGTAAATGGATTGTGCATTCGCTTATGTCAGTTTTGCACTAACACGGGGTCTGATCTTATAAGAGATAAAAAAAAGTACTTTTGATTTATTTTTAATTATTTTGTGGCTGGGGATTAAACCAAGGCCTTGCACATGCTAAGCACACGCCCTACCACTGAGCTGTACCCTCAGTTTAATTTTTATTTTATAGACAATGAAACCAGTTCAGTGGTGCCCATGGGGAAAAGTGTAAGGTTTGTGTTTTGAGTCTCGATCATCTGAGTGCACTGGTAGGGTTAACACAGCCCTAACCTTGTGGTCTGCTTAGGGATACAGCAGCCCTTGCGCCATTTCACAGGGAAGAAGACAGAGGACATTGGAGGAAGGACATGAAGGCCCCCAGAGAGGCTGGCACTTGTGAACATGGGGCCAGGACTGCTGGCCTCCCGTGCCTGTTCTCAAAGCTTTTTAGCTCTGTCCTTCTGTTCTATTCTTCCACTAACTCTGTGTGTTCTCATGGGCAAGTGATGATACCCTTGATTCTGGGTTTCCTCACCCATAAAAAGATGACGTTTTATCAAATGGCCATCAAAGTCCTTCCGTTTCTAACATCTCTACTAATGTGGTTTTTCCTTCCAGAAACATCTGGTCTCCAAGCAGATCTAAAGATATAGCGATGTGTTGCAAGTACGAGTTCAACCGAATAACTGAAGGGACTCTTAAGGTGGCTGTGGAGTCATTGCTAAATAAATGTCAGCTGTCAGCGAGGCAGAGAAACACCGCGATTCTGCTGCCCTCAGCCGTGATTCGCTCAAGGGGCTGGCACTATGAGCTGAGCTTTTAGAACGCAGTCCAGATGGACTTCTCACAGATCCCGAGATGGGTACGTGCCCTTCGTGGTAACCAGGAAGCACAGGAGCGTGTGAGAGAGGAAGATAACTGGGATACTTAAGGACAAGGGTAGAGCAAAGCCCACAGGAGCGCCCTTGTTCTGGTGTAGGATGGCCTTTTATTTTACTGGGTCCCCATTCATATTTCGCACCTATTTCATGAAACATCAGATGGTGTCACCACCGTTCATTTATGGTCCTTTCACTGAGTCTGAAGCTCCTTCTCAACACTTCCACATCTCCATAGTTGGCAGACTTGTCTGCGTGGATATACGCTTTGTCAGGACTGGCCCGAGAATGACCAGAGAGAGACTTCGGGCTATCCACTGCAGACAGTAAACTCCCAGTTACTGACAAGAGCTTGGCCCTGATAAGAAGCAAAAGCAATAAAAAGTTTAATGTAGGGCAAAGGTCACCCTGCAGTCCCTTGATGCCAGCTCTGTGTACCAACCTGTGCCGACTGCCTCTACAGCCTTAAACATTTCATCCAGACTCTGAGTGTCCTTAAAATTACACCCCCAACTTTAAAACCTGTATATACTCAGTCCCCCCTTTAGGTATTTGCTGATACTCCAGTGTCGGCCTGCCTATAGGCAGAGGAATAAAATCCGATCTTTCCCACAGCCTCAGTCTCCGGGTGGTTCCGCATGCACTATAAACACTGTTGATTAATAATTGGTTGAATGTGTGTGTTATAGTTTGGGAATGTTTATTCATTCATTACACAGAAGCCGAGGCTGTAGTTTAATGGTAGAGTGCTTGCTTAGCATGTGCTAGGCCCTGAGTTCAATCCCTAGCATAAACAAACAAAAACAGCCATAAAATCCAAAGAAACAAAACAGCAACAACAGAAGGACTCTATTGAGCACTTTGTGGGTTAAGCCCTACACACAAGAATCAAACTATGCTAGCCCTGCCCTCTTGTCACCCTACAGACCCCATTCATAAATATCTGCAATGTGGAATAAGAAGGGAAGAACGCTCCAAGAGAAATTTGTAATTGAGACTCTGCCAGTTTGGAAGAACCAAAAGGACGAGTTGAAGTAAGTTTCCAACTCCGTAAAGCATAAAGAAAAGACAGAGCGGACAAGCACAGCCCCAAAGAAGTAGGTGATTTTTTTTTCCCCCTACCTGTAGCTCAATTCTCAAGGCGGTTTGATTTCCTTGGGCTTCAAATGTCTCTTAAATTTCCTTCACTAACTGGGCTACCTGTAAGGCTGTGTAGAAGACCTGGAGAGCACGTCTTGACCTAGGGGACAGGTGTACCTAGCTCTGAAAGAATGCAGAGCATGTTTGAAAGCAAGAGACTAAAGCATTGTTTTCCCATCTCAGACAAAACAAGAGCTGTAACAGAAATGCTGGGAAAAGGAGGGCAGGCTGAAAGATAAATGATCCGGTCTCTTCCTCCCCTCTTTCACTCCTTAGTGAATGAAGCAAAAGCGTTTCAGGTGACAGTGATTCCATTTCTACATTAATCCGTTCATTGTTGACAAACACCAGTGAGTGCTCACAGTGTCCAAGATGCCGTGGCTCAGAGCCCTCAGGGACCCCAGGGCTGACCAAGCATGTAAATTTGTGAGAGCACATGCAAAGCATGAGACTTTGCAGACCTGCCATCACCAAGTATGGCAGATTGGGCCAACTGGCTTGGAAGATCATACGTTTTCCTACTGTGGCAGAGGCCAGAAATCAGAGATCAAGATGTCAGCAGGATTGGTTTCTTCCTTGGGCCTCCAGATGACCACCCATTTCTGTCTTTACATACCAGTCTCTGTGTCTGATCCCAGTCTCCTGTTCTTACAAAGAGATCGGTCATCCTAGATCAGGGTCTTCTCATGTGACCTCGTTTTACCCCTCCTGACCTCTTCAAAGGCCTTTTCTCCAAAGATGTCACATTGTGAGGGGCTGGAGGTGGAAATTCAACACATGCAATGGATCGGGGGGATGGAAGTAAAAATTCAGTCCTTTGAATTCTCAGCCTCATTTTCAGAAGGGTGCTGGGGGAATTGGAGAGTATTTATTTTATTTGAGTTATTTTTTCTAATTTTATTTGGTAAATAATTGGATGTTCATCTGCCAGATTGAAGATCGGCTCACAAGACCCAAATCATGAAAATTTTCCATTTGCTCAGGATTTTGTTGTTTGATCAAGATAGTGATTTTTCAATTTTTTGGCTCTTGGCCTTGTTAACCAGCCCTGACTGTTTTGTTTACTAAGTCCCTAGTTACTGCCTGGAGTTGACATAGAACGTCTTGCTCTGCAAAAGTGCACACATTGTACAAACTCTAAAAGAGGAAAATAACACAATCCCTCATGGCCTTAAGCCGAGGTTTATTATAAGGGAGGATTTCAAGGGTATTAAAAAGGGGATGGATGATGCTGAATTAATTGCTAATAACGGACATAGATAAATTGCCTGGAAGCGGATAAGAGGAAACTGTGACTTGGGTTGGAGAGGAACAATGGGACGTTAAGGTTGTTCCTTGTTCTTATCAAGAGGGATCTGAGGGCTTGGTGAAAGCATTTCTGTCTCCATGGAGCCCCTTCTCATTTCTGCTCTTGGCCCTGACCTACACAGGGCGGGGTGGGGGGCATGTGAAGTGATGAAAGATAATGCACAATTCTGTTTCAGTGCCAACTGTGCTATTACCACAGAGCAGTAATGAAACAGACCTTTGAATCCTGCACAAAACACTAGAGTGGAGTTCTTTTCAATAACATAATCTATGCATTTCAAATTTAACCATGTTATTTTCCACAAAACATGCATGGAATACTTGAATTCTCTGAGATAGCGTAAGGCATCTTGTGCAAGTGCCTTATCTTAATAAGTGTAAAACCTGGGGCTGACAGATCTGCATACCTCTCTTAAGGTTGTCTAGTGCATTGCCGGAGGAACTACATCTCACTGCTTTCAATGAGGTCTGGCTGCTCTACAAAAGTACTATAAAATGGAGGACTTGAGCCACAAAAGTGTATTTCTCAATGTTCTAGAGGCAGGAAATCTGAGGTCAGGGTACTAGCGTGGTTTAAGTTTTCATAAGGATCTGGTATGGCTTGTGTCTTGGTGTCCCCCTAAAGCCTCACGTGGTCATAGGTGAGGCTTTTCAGAGGTGGCTGGATCTGCAGTGTGTGATGTGGGGCTCAAGGGTGCGTGATTACTAAATGAGTCCACTGATGGGTCTGGCACAGTTCTGGGAATGGTCGATAGGAAGCCCCGCCCTGGGTGTGAGTGCTGCCTGCCCCGGGGGATGTAGCCTGGACGGAATAGAAGGGACAGAAGGAGGGCTGCTGTCATGGCTTGCTGCTTGCTGCTTTTGCTGCCTTCTGCACACCATGAACTGTTTCCGTCTTGGAGCCAGCCGATTATAGACTGAACCCTCTACAAACTGTGAGAGGAAATAAACCTTTCCTCCTTTAACTTTGGGTATTAGATATTTTGTCTCAGCAATGAGAAAAGTAACTAAGGCAGGATCATCATGCTGTGTCCTCACATGGCAGAGAGAGGGAGACAGAGAGAGAAAGAGAGAGGGATCCTATCTCTGCTAAGGACATTCATCGAATACTGAGGGCCCCACCCTCAGCACCTAATCACCTCCCAAAGTCCCCATCTCCAATTCTCATCCCACTGGGGAGTAGGGGTTCAGTCTATGAATTTGGTGGGACGCAAACATTTGTTCCATGGTGCAACCCCAAATCTCCCTAATTCCCAGGCAGAGTCACAGAATATTGGCGCTACACTCCACCCCACAGGTCGAGCCCAAACTTCTCGCTATCATTACTTATCACTAGTCGTTGTTGAGGACTCTGAGGCCCAGGAGGGTGAGGACATCTACTCGAGGTGACAGGGACCTGAACACAGAGCCAGGAATAGGAAGCTACCTCATGTTCTCCAGGTTCCTGAGAGCCCTGCCCCAGGATTTCTCGTGGGCCTTCCCGAGTTGAGACCGAGCCCATGGTTTGTGGCAATGCCTGGCCCTGGGCTCCTTGTGTTACCCAGGCCAGGGGCACAGGTTCAGGGTGCCTTTCTTGGTGTGTTTGCCTTCCTTTCACACAAAGGAAGGAAGATAGGATGGGATTAGAGATTCCATCAAGAAACTGGCCACGGCTAGAGTTTTACTTACATGCAGTAGATCAGCTAGACAACATATTTATCAGTTGGTCAACTACTGAGTAGCTTATTAGTAGACAAGAATAAAAACCAACCAACCAACCAAACAAACGCAAATCCCTGAAAATTAAGCCTCTTACTGTGTCCTCTCCCATGTCCTTGTAGGAAAGATGTAAACACTCTAAAACATACCTAAAAGTACACTCTGCACAGACGTTTGCTACCCACATACCAGCTACAGTATTCCATTTATTGCAATCTCACTGGTGTGTCTCCTCTCCTCTTTGAAACTGCTTTGAAGACACTGTCATAAATGACATCCTTGTCAGTTTTATCTGCAGTGCTTAGCATGCTCAGTACCAGCTTATTAATTTTGTAAACTCACATTCAACATCACAATGTCATCATACACAAGATACCATGGGACTCCTGATTGGACCCACCTGGGAGAAACAAGAAATAAACACAATAGTTTGAACAAGTAGTTGACAAAAGATGATGTTGCCATGTACAAGGTGGCCTTTGGTGGCAGACTGTTTCCCAGTGCAAATGCATCTTCTCCTTGTTGCTTTGTGGGGCATGGCTTCTGCTGTGGCTCAAAAGCATCTCCCCTAAGTTCATGTGTTGGAAGCTGTGACTCCAATTCATATATTGGTGGCATCTGGAGATGGGACCTGTGGGAAGTAGAGTTAGATGAGGCATCAGGGTAGGGCCCCAAGATCGAATAAGTGGCTTTAACAAGAGAGAGAGGGACCTGAGATGATAAACCCTTGTATGCTCACCATGTGATGTCCTCTGTCCTGTTGTGACGTGGTTCAAAGATCCTTGTCTGGGCATTAGGCCTCCTGGCCTCCAGGACTC
>RJWT010000622.1:0-61772 GCA_004365215.1 Cuniculus paca
CTGATGGTATGGGCAGGTATACTGCAGATAACAAGAGCCATATGGTAGCCTTATCGATTGCTTTGTTTTTTCTTTTTTCTTTTTTTGTGTTTTTTTCTTTTTTTCTTTTTTTTTCCACTGTTTCAAAGTCATGTGCCATGTTCATTGCTTTGTTTTGATTGACTTTACTCTGTTTTGTTTTGTTTGGTTGTATTCTTTTCAAAATAAAAAATAAAAATAAAAAAAAAAGAAAAATGATGTGCCTAGGCTTACTGCTGTTTCAGAAATATATAAAGGAAGAGAGTAACCCAAGGACAGGACTGTCTGAGTGCCTGTAGGAGTCAGCAAAAGCTTGGAGTCAAGTTTTTCACTCTTATTTTGTTTTTTCCTTCCCTTTCCTCCTCCTTCTTTATTCCCTCCCATTTGTTTTTATCCCTTCTTTCAGTTTTATTAAAGTGTGACTTACATATCATAAAGTTCACCTATTTTAAGGATTACAATTTGATTGTTAGTAAATTTACACAGCTGTGTAATCATCACCATAGATATGTACTTCATGGTGTTTTATTTTGAGTAGTATCCTATAGATATATACACTTGTTTATCTTTGCACCAACTGATGGACTCTAGTTATTTCCAGTTTTTGGCTGTTAAGAATAATAGTGCTATAAACATTTTTGTAGAAGACATTATGTGGACGTATGTGTTCAGCCTCTTGGGTAGATATCTGGGAGTGGAACTGTTGGGTTGTACTGCAAATTAATATGTAATATTTAAAAAACAGTTTTTAAATTTCTAACATTGTTATTAATTCATGTTTGCAGTACATAATGATTACATACCTTGTTAGGAGTTGGTACATGTGCATAACACATCTTTGTTCTTTTTTTCATCGCCTTCCCCTCACGGATGAATTAGTGAAGAAGATGTATCTACATGCAATGGAATATTACTCTGCCATAAAGGAAGATAAACTTGAGTCATTTGTAGGAAACTGGATGCACCTTGAGACCGTAATGTTAAGTGAAATAAATCAGACATATAGGCTTAAATATCATATTGTTTCTCTTATGTGAAAATATAAGTAAAGAGCAAAATAGAAGGTATATAATAGGAAGTAGGGAGATCTTTCCCAAATGGGAAAGGTATAGTATACAACTTTTTAGGAACTGCTAGACTGTTTTCCAAAGTGGTTGTACCATTTTACAATCTGAACATCGCCGTAGGTCCTTGAACTGAATTTTAGAGTGTAAAAATCAACTGGGTCTCAAAAACTTTGGAGGTCAGAATGGCTGCATAAGAACCAAATGGAACCCCATGTTGTAGAGATTCTGATTCCATAGCTGGATGTGGTTAAGCCGTGCACATTTTTAGAAAGCTGTGCGAGTTATTTTGATATGTAGCCTTTTTAAAGGAATCACTGAGCTGGTTGAGATTGGAAAAGGAATGGACAGGGAAGACATTTTGGGAACATTTTGCACAGAGAGACACCGCTAAGAACAGCACACTGGCATGATAACAGTTAGAGTCAGGCGTGGTGAAAGAGAGCTGGGGTTCCAGGGAGGAGACTTTGCATTTGTCCAGCTGAGATTTCATAAGAGGCCAATGAATTCATTGACCTTTCCATCTAGTTTTCTACAAAAATTTTTAGGGGAGCTCTTTTTTGAGTACTAGGTACTAGGCTAAGAATTTTATGTTGAATTTTGAACTTTTGACTTATTCTCAGTTTATAGATGAGGAAGCTGAGGCTCAGGAGATTAAGTAATAGGGCTGGAATTTGAAACCAGCTTTGTCGGGCTCCTTCCACCATAACAGTCTGCCTTGCAGAGGGCAGAACACTGCGCTAGTGCTGTGAGAAGAGGGTCTTAGAGTTTCATACTCATTGAAGAATTCATTTATTATGCATTCTAATATTACAGCGGAGTCTGAGTGACTGCATCATGGCTATCTGCCCTTCTTTCCAGTAGGTTAAAGGCATATTAAATATTCTCTAATGGTACTGAAAGTGTCTAAATGTGCGGTATTTATCTTGGCTTTAATAAAATTTATCTGCTTGCTTCTTCCCTTCTGGTCCTGTCGATCAAGGTTGCATTCACTGACTGCACTGAGACTTGACCCTATATCTTTGTTGGCTGTCAGTCTGAGCTCTACAGATACGGAAGATAAAAGGGCTCTATGAATCAGGCATTGGAGTTCTGTGGAAGGGCTGTTTTCAGAGTTGCATTCATGATGAGGGGAAACGTGTAGTAATTACTGAACAGATGTCCTTAATGAGGTCTCTGCTGGATTTCCAGCTGGCATTAAGAGCTCTGTGTTGGGACGACAGCGTCGAAGTCACTGGATCATTATGTGACATCACATCCTCCCCTTGTTGTCATAGCAGCTGTAATCATCCCACTGAACATCTCCCTCAGGGCGATGGTGAGTCGCATCTTTTTCCATTAATGGAACCACGGTGTTTCCTTCTATGCTAAATAGGCAAAGAACCACATGGCAGTGCTCTTTGAAAGATAAGAAAGCCTAATAATTTCAGCATTTTGCACTGCTATCATTATTGTTTTATCAGTTGTTATGCAAGTTGTACATGATAATTATGGAAAAAAACTATAAAATTTATAAAATAAAAATTGGTGATAAAAACACAAAATTCTATTTGCAATATCAATAGAGAGAACTGCGGTTAACATTTTGGTGACACCAAGAAAGTAGAAAGAACTTAAACATCTAACAAATGGAGAAGCAACTAAGTAAATCATGACACCTGAACAACTCTTGATGAAAAAGAATATTAATATGAAAATATTTATAAATTGTTAGGTGGGGAAAAATGTAAATGATATAGTAATGATCTCATATTTGAATAAATAAGGTTTCAGTTCAGAAAGATATTTATCAAAATGATTTCATCAAAATGTTCAGAAAAGTCTTCGATATTGAAGAGACTGAAAGTATGCAGTGACATTTTCTTCTCACACTTTATAGTTTCATTTTTATATCTAAACATTTAATTCTGCTGAAATATATCTTGTGATGAAGTAGAGATTTAATTTCATTTTAACCTTAAATTTATTCATTCTTTCCTGACTTAAAACATTAAACTAATAATAAATAATATTACACATATACACATGCATTCAGTCTCTTTTTGGAATTTATTCTATTCTTCTGCCAGTCTTTTCTATGCTAGTGTGATGTTACTTGGCATTGTAACTTCATGATGTATTTTAACATCCAGTATAACAAGACTATATTCATTCATTTTTTTCCCCCAAAATGTTGATGGCTATTCTTTCTCATTTTTATTCTTGGTGGATTTCAAGTTTGTCAGTTTTTATTTAAAAATTCTTAAGTTTTTAAAATAGGGCTGTAGTTAAGAACATGAGTTAGCAACTTCCTAGTTAGTGTAATTCTAAATCAATTTTTATAAATATTCTGTGGACACTGCAAAATGGAGTGTGCACTGTTTTCATGTATATCATTAATATATTTCTTAATTTAATTCTATTATAATTATGCAATCAGAACAGTTATTTAGATTAGTAATTAATACAGTTATTCAGATCCTTCTACATTTCTTTCACTTCCTAATAAAGACTACTTATTAGAAATTTCTACTGTATTTTTTCCTTGTAAATTTCTCCTTTTATTTATGTTAGCTTTATACATATTTTGCCACACCATAATTTATTTCATAGAATTTATGGGAACTATATACTCACTGTCAATCTTATTCTTTTCCATTATAAAATGATTCTTTGGATAGGTATCACTAAATGGTATTTGCTATTTGCTTTTCACAAATTTATAATATCTTGTGTATATGAATGTATTATATTCTCATTACTAAAAACTCAGTTTAGCTGGGTGCTGTGATCCCAGCACTCTGGGAGACTGAGTCAGGAAAATCACAAGTTCAAACCCACCCTGGGCAACTTAGTGACTTAGCGAGACCTTGTCTCAAAACTAAAAAACTAGTAAATGAAAAGAGGACTGCATAACTACTTTTAAAATTATGATACACAGTGTATTAACGATTGTTATTGTCTTATTGTTATGAACTTTTGTGGGGGTTTTTTTCCCATAAAAAAATTAAAACAGAAAAAGGGGTGGGGAGATAGCTTTGTGCAGAGATCCTGGGTTGAATCCCTAGTACCTAGCTATTTACTAACCAGCCAACTAGTCAACCAGCTAACCAACCAACAAACTCAACCAAGCCAAAGCATTAAAATCTCTGTACATCTACAGTATTTTTGACACTGGTGAACATCCTTTGTCTATTCTATTGTGTTTGTTTACATACAAACACACATACGTATTCACAATTTGCTATGGAGTTATTCTGTAGAGCTGTTTGTGCATTTTTCTCACTTTTTCTCCCTTTCCAATGCAAAAACCATGAAGTTAAGTAACTGTTTAAAGTGAACTTCTTGATTGGCAGTGTTTGTACTTTCCATGAGACCAAGAAATTGGGGTTCCCATTGTTTAATCTTTATCCTGGTTGTTTTACCTCGTTTTAGGTACAGTATTTTATTTCTTTGACCCAATTTGGTGGTTTTAAATTTTTAACAGGTGAGATTGACATAGCTTCATTGTAAGAGTTATGTTGCTCTTTTTTCTGACATATCACTGTTTTCTCCAAAGTAGATGCTATATTACCCTTTTGTTTTTTCGGTTTTTGATATATGGACTACCTTGCTTTATCTTGTGTCTTTAGTGTTTGGAAGCCAAATATCCTATTGATAATGACCTTTAATTTTTCAAAAACATTTTAAAATCAACTTTTCCCTGTTGTCAAAATTGGATGCAAAATGATACCGTTGTTGGTGAGATGTTTTAACACAATTTTGGTTATCTTGCCCATATCTAGGGCTATGTTAATATATTTGATTTTGGTTTTTCTGCTTGATAAATTTTCATATCTTAAACAGTTTTTAGAGATATTCTTCACCATAAAGTTAACCCTTGTGGAGTATACAATTTGATGACTTTTAGAAAATTTCCAGAATTGTGAAAGTATCATCATCATCATCATTTCAATTTTAGAACATTTATATCACTCCCAAAAGAATCCTCAAGCCTGTTCTCTTTGAATCCAGTTTTATATTCAGCTTTTTACCGATTGTTTATCTTTTAAAACTAGTTTCATTTTTCACATCATTTGTTTTTGTGATCTTTCTGGAGCATTTATCTGGTTTTAATCTTCTGAGCATTGGACCAATTGAAGATTCTTTCTTGAACTTGTATTGTAACAGTTCAGGGATCTGAAAATCCCTTTCTAACTTGCCAGGTAAATTGGTGGCATAGCATTTCTAGGTAATAATATTTTTTTCTGCAAAATGCCATGAGTAATTAGTGATTCAATGTCTCCTTGGGTTTGTTGAGCATTGGTGAAATCCTAGTCTTAGCTAATGTTCATACTTTTTCAGGAAACATGTTTATCTGCCTGGATGCTTTTAGGATTTAAATTTTAGTTTAATTTTATTTTAAATTCATCATTTAGTGAAAAAGTTTTGCAAGCATGTGTTTAGCTGTGGGTCTCTTTTAATGAAATTTTGTGGAAAACCTATTTCAGCACAAAGCCATTTTATGTGCTCATACAGTTTTTCTTCAGATGAGGAACAATTTCTTCTATTATATCTTTATTACTTTTTTCCATTTATTCTGAGTTTTCCTTCCTGAATACCTATTATCTTTATGTTGACTTTTCAGTCTCTGTATTTCACAACTGGAATCATTTAAATTTTCACATTGATTCCCTCTGCATTCTAGCAGCACTTAGGTTATCTGTTTTTCATGCAGCTAAATGGATATTCTACGATATCCATTTGGTTCTAAAACTGTTCTTAATGTGCAATTACTTCTGCAATTGCATTTTTCCAGTATCTGTGATTGAATCCAGGACCTTTGTTTGCACTGAGTTATATTCTGAGCCATTTTTATTTTTCATTTTGAAGTAGAGTCTAAGTCACCCTAGGTGGATTTGAACTTATGATCCTCCTGCCTCAGCCTCCCAGAGCACTGGGATTACAGGTATGTGCTACTGTGTGTACTTTTGCCATTGCACTTTTGTTTTCTTGGACTCTTTCCTTCTCTCTGTATTTGGTTTTTATGTAGCTTCTTGCATTTTAATTCCTATTTGCTCATGTTTCTACTTTTTTTTTTTTGTACTGGGGATTGAATTTACGACCTTGTGTTTCCCCAGGCAGGCACTTAACACCACTGAGCTATATCTTCGGCCCTCTACTCTTTTTGTCATATAGTCCAATGCCCCTTTTGCTCTTGGGGCACTTTGGTGTACACATCTTCCAGTTCAGCTTCTTATTTTTGTAAGGCCAACATGTCATGCTCTACTAAAATGGCACCGTCTTTTTCTTTGAACCTCCTATGTCTCTGGTGCTCTGAACATGAAGCCACAGTACCCCTGGTGCTATTGGGTTCACCCTGATGGTGAGTCCCCTATCTGAGATGCATTCCTACCATCAGTCTCTTCTCGCCACATCAGTATTGTATTTGCTAGAATGTGCAGTTTCTGCTTAGACTTGGAAGAGGAGGGGATGGAGTTGAGGAGGAGCACAGGGGAACAGACCTGAGACAGAGATGAAAGCTGAGGTTTGCAGCATTTCTCTTTTCATGTTGCTTTTTTTGTGGTCTCTGTTTCCATCATCAAAGCCAGACTCTAACAAGAGCCAAAACCTCTACAGCCATTATTTTCATCCAGTGCCATCCGTTGCTCCCAGGTTCTAGTACTGGTCCCTGGTCAGTTTTAGATTTTTTATAACTGGTTATTTTTTTCAGTATCTTCACTGCCATTTATGGGTACTTAGGAGTGTCTGCATTAGGGACTTGTGGCTTTATTTCATTTGAAGCCAGAGGTATCATATTTGATTTTTAAGAATTGTGTAATAATTTTATAATACTCATTGACAATTTGTGCAGACTTTGTAAAATTGGGTTTATAGAAGATTAAAAAAAAACCCTATTCATATCTGAGCAATGCCATGGGTTGCTTATTGTGGGAAATATTGGCAGGCACCCAGTTTTTAAATGACGCGGAGTGTAGGAATAATTTTTCCTCTATCAGTGAGCCAGGAGCGAAGTAGTAAACAACTGTCTTTTAAGCGACAGGATTTTGTTCTTTCTATGTTAGCGAAAGTTTCCTTTCCCAGTTCTTCCTTTCTTCAGATAATAGCAGTGGTAGTTATAACAGTAACTGATGCTCACTGAGTGATTCTTATGTACCAGGTACTATAGCAAGATTCCCAAGGCTCATTTGATCTTTATCACAACTTTGTAAGATATTACTCTTATTAGGATTATTTTTAGTCTCATAGAAATGCATGAGCAAACTGTTTAAGATGACAGAGCTTGAGCCAGATGTGGTGGAACACATCTGTAATCACAGCACTAGGGATGCTGACGCAAGAGGATTGTCACAAATTTGTCTCAACCTTCCTCCCAAAAATCAGAGCTTAAAAGTGACAGAGCTAGAGTTGGAATGGAAGCCCTCTGATTCCAGAGTTCTAACTCCTAACTCTTACATAGGACAGTTTCTTAAAATAGCAACCTCTCTTGAAACTACCAGCCCTTCTCCTAGATCCCGAGGTTCCACTTATCCTCTGAACTATAGGTTTTAATGCCTGCTTGCTCTTGGGTTGAAATGCCTGCTAACATGAGAATTGAAGGCACAGGTAAGCATGTGTGGGAAACTTGCAAGTAAATCTTAATATAGAGGTCTTAATATAGAAATCTTAATATAGAGACTCAGCCTTTTAAACTGAACTATTTTTCTGCTTCTAGTATTTCTTTGCTTGATGCTAAACTCCCCCCTAGAATATGTTGGGGCTCACTGGTGTGGTATTGTGGTATATATTTATATTCTGGTTTTTACCCATGATTCCTGCTCATAATTCTCTGACCGAAGCATCCCAGAGGAGCTAGGATTTTTCTTCCCTATAGTGGGTCCTATGCTCTAATCTTCCTGTGGCTTTCTATCTTGGAACTGGCCATGAGGAAATTCTCTGACCTACCTTATCTAGTAGTAGATTGCAAGAGCCTCCAGAAGGAGTCCTGCCCCCTACCATGGGGGAGGGAATGTTGCACAGAGACCAAGAAGAATCTGAACAGAGATTTTGCTGACCCTCTGTGAACATTAGCTATGCAATGAAGTCTCCGTAAGAATCCCAAGGACAGGGTTGTGAGAGCCCCCAGATAGCTAAACATGCACAGGTTCCTGGAGAGTGTTGTGCCTTCCCCTTGCATCTCTTCATCACTTATCCTTTACAAAAAACCAGTAAACATATGTGTTCTGTTGGTTCTGTGAGTCATTCAAGTGAGCTAGTTGAAGGGAAGAAGGGTGTTGTAGGAAGCCTGATTTATAGCTGGCTGGTCAGAAGCATAGGTGAAAACAATATGAGACTTGTGATTTGGCATCAGAAGTGGAAGGCAGTCTTGAAAACTGGGCATTTAACCTGGGGGATCTGCCAGAACTGAATTGAATTAGAGGATGTCCACCCAGTGTCTGCTGCTGCAGAGTTGCTTGCTTGCTGTGGGTGGGGAGAAATCCCCACATCTCTGAGGTCACAGAACTCTTTTCTGTTGATTGTTGCAGTGTGACAGCAGAGGAAAAATGGTTTGCTTTCCTAGCAACACTGGCCTCTCACCTTTTGTTCAGTAAGCTTTATGGAGGATACGCCAAGTATGGGCTGTGGAGAGAGTGTGCAGATGATATGCCTCCAGGAGCTCGGGTGAGCTTGCCTGGCTCACCCAAGACAGGCCATCTTCCTTCTGTGAAGGAGGACATGGACATCCTGCAAGAAATCTTTATTCAGAGAATTTTTTTCTTTTCAGAAACACATACTAAGGTGTTCAAGTCTCATCTGATGAAATATATGAACTTGCTTTCTTTGCTAGCAGTAGAAAGGGCACTTACATGGAAGAAGAAAAGCTTTACTTAATACTGCAGCATGAGTAGCAGAAGAGTTTTTACACTTAGGATGAAAAGTTCCGCGTTTTAGTCTTAGATAAGTGTCTTTAACTGTGACTATGAGCAATAATCTTTCCAGTCTGGGTTTAAATTCTTCATGTATAAAAGAGAATTTAGTATGATCAGTGCTTTTTAATGGGTTTTGTAGAATCATAGGGCCTTGTCAAAGTGCTCTAGGAATTTGGCAAACATTTTATTCAAACATCAGATGTCAAATATATTTTTAATTTTTAAAAAACCATATGTGCATACTTGCTTTATTGGGTATACTTTACCAATCTAATAAGTACATCAGAAATTGTAAACATGTTAATTTATGTTGCAAGATGAATTATTTTTCTATAGCTCTTTGAATAAAGCTTCTTAGTTTATTCGAAAAGTATCCTGGGATTGTAGGGTAAGTAGCAAAGTTTATCCATATTTTCAAGTTCTTCCCTATATATCAGATTTTTTTCCCTATCTTATGCAACCAACACATGGCAGAGAAATACAATGGATGCTGAACCTGGTCTAGAACATCATTTTTACACCTGATTTGAAATTTTCAAGTTTCATAATACAGCATCTAATTGATCTCATTTTATAATGAATATAAAAGTCTTCACTTTAAAAGCAAACTATGCTAATGTATTCATATTAGGGTTCTGTGTAAAATTTCACTTGTGTAAAATATTCTACTGCTAAAATGTTGTACTTGATGTTTTAAAGACTACTTTTAATTTTAAAAGTCTCTGGAGATTTAACTGTATGCGAAGCCCTTCCTACTACGCTTCTGTGTACCTTCATTGCTGTGCAATTCTCTGTCCCTCTTCTATAATGAAAGTGGTATGTATATCTTGCCTTGAGATCTCTAGAAATGAGGCAGCAGTGACAGTAAGATGGGGAGGTTAGGAATCAGGTTTTTAGGTTTGGAACACTTTTGCATTTGATTTCTCTGAACTAGGGTGATGCCACAATTATGATGTTGACATAGCTGATTTTGTTACTGAATCAGTTGGCTTAAAGCTGACAGTAACCCCAACTACAGTAACTCCCTTCCCTTTCTGCAGGTAATATATTCTAAGAGGCCCTATTGGATGCCTCATAGGCATTCTAAACCCCATCTGGACTATGTTTTTTCTTGTGCGTATGCATATATATGTACCTATGATAAAGTTTAATTGAAGTCATACACCATCTGAGGGTAACAACAATAATAGAACAATCATAGCAATATATTATGAATAAGATTGCTAGCATCACTAGTCTTGCACTTTGAACACAAACACTGTGATCTGCAGCAGTCCATCTGATAATGTAGATGGTCACTTGGTAGCAAATACAGAATGACTCTGCCAGACAAAGGATGATTTACATCCTGGGCAAGGGGAGTGGGACAGTGCAAGATTTCATCATGTTACTCAGAATTGTATTCAGTTTAAAACTTTTGAAGTATTTATTTCTGGAATTCTCCATTTAATATTTTCTGCCTATAGCTGACCATGGGTGACGAAACTGCACAAAGCCAAACGCAGAGAAAAGGGGGACTTTTACATAGCTTCAGTGCTCCCACAACTAAGGCACATTTCAGATGTCACCCTCTGGTTTTCACAGGTCTCCCTGTGCTGTGCTGCTTGCTGTGTCTTGAAGCAACAGGCATCTTACAAACTGCTATCTATTTGCAGTTCTCACTGAGATTACCTATGTCCGTGGATAAGGAGATAGTTATGGAATAACCTTTGGTGAAGCCCTGCCATACTTCTGCTTCAAAAGTATTTTAATCACAGGAAGTTCTTGTTTATGTTTATGCATTTGCTCAAACCGCAGGAACAAAAAGTTTGTCAGTTTTTATAAACAGCTTTACTTTTCCCTAAGAGGCTTTGCAAAATGCTGGCTGCTTCTCCTGGGCCCATGGGACTGGGGTTGCACACTCTCTGCCCCTGACCGGGGCACTCATTGTCCTGAATCTGTCGTTGCTGTGACTGCAGTGACTGTCTGTGTTTGCAAATAATATTTGAGTGCTGTGCTGGCAGTTGCTTCCTGAATGCATGCAAGCTGAAATAGACTTCTCTGCAATCCGATGATAGGGGACTTTTTACATGACCTGAAACACTCCACCTCTATTTCCATCTCAAGGCCAATATTACAGGGAGTACTGACTAGTGCCCTCTGCCTAGTGTTCATTTCCTTTGCAAGTGTTTCCCCATTCGCCATTATCAGAAGGCTCAGTGGAATGGTATAAAATGTGTAAAAGAGTCTTCCTATTTTATTTGTTCTTGTGATGCTGTCAGTTTTCTGTATTTTCACAAATACTGTATGTATTTAATTTCAACTAACCTGTGGTATAACCTCCTCTTCAGGTGACTCCTGTCACATTGCACTGTGAGAAGCACTGGTTCAAGTCAGTCTGCACTGTTGAATATCTAGGTTGCTTCCTGTGTTTTAAGTATAAACAACACAGTGATGAACATTTAGCAGGCATTTTTAAAGAGGTCTCTGTATACTGCTGCTCCCTAGCTGTTGTGACAACATAAATTCCATACCTTTGAGTGACTTGCGTTTTATAGCCCTTTGTCTCTAAGGTTTCATGGGGCAGAATTTACTAGATTATTATCAGTGTTCTCTCCAAGTCAGAATAACTGATAATTTATCTATAACTAATAATTTATTGGGTGTGTTAGCTGGTCCTTTGATCCCTCTTACCCCATCTCCAACCGGCACTTAGGAATTCTTTTATCTCCTTGTATTTGAGGAGGGGAGAAGGAACGAAAAAAAATATAGGGGATGTCTACTTCATTGCTATTAATTATGGAAAAGCTGTGTATTTATTTGAAATGTTATCCAGTATTCTAACTGCATTTACTAACTGAACTTTTTGTTTTTATTCCTAGTAGAAGTCTGGAACTCAAATCATTGATTTTAAAAACAACGTAATGAATTTCACTGTGGGCAGTTTTTCCTCATTTTGTCTTCGAACCTCTCTGTTGGAGATCAAGCTCATTATAGTCTGTTTTACATTATCTAGCTAACGAATGCTTATTGTGCCACAGCTGCCTTGAATCTCTTTTGAAACACAGCAAGGCAGAAATAAATATAGAGCCCTAGGTTTTTTTTTTTCCTTTAACATTTCTTATGTCCCCTTTGTGCTATGATTTGTTTATCTTTTCAACTCTTACCATTGCAGATAGGTCTCATCTTCTAGTAGTTTTGGAGTGGTTGGTGATTTGCCATCACTGAGGGGTTGGTAGGTGATAGAGCTAGTATTTAAACCCAAGCTTGTCTTTACTTCCTTGTGTAACCCCAGACCTGCTTCTACATTTGCCAAGTCAGGGTAAGCAAGTTATTCTCCTCAACCTTTTAGCAAATGGAGCTATGAACTATTCAGAAACTTCCAAGTTTGAACCGAACTTAAATGCCGATTATCAGGACTTACTCTTAGTACTCAGGGCTCGTTCATTGCACGGGCCTCCACAGCTTTGATTCTGGGCTTTGCATGACCCACAGGGTTGAGTGGTAGCTTTCCGAAGGGCCTGCGGCCCACTCCGAACCCCTGCTTCCTGAACCTCAGAGCACTTGGTGGTTTGTCCTGGTAGCACCGCCAGTTTGACTTTTCCTTTATTGAAAGTCACCTATAGTACACTCACCTTCACTAAAGCCTTTCAAACCGATTTCCATTTCTGTGGTAAACAAGGGAGAAAGATCTCTAATGCCTAGGAGTGCTATGGTGATTAAAAATAATGGTGCATGTAAAGTGTCCGAGCTGTTAAGTGACTCTTTGTGGCACAGATGTGCATGGTCCCTGCTAAGTGGAGACAGAGGAAGTGACTTGGAGAAAAGAAGAGATTTATGAGGCTTCCTAGCACTGTGACATTACATCCCTTCCTAGGTATTACAGGGATGTTTGAGAAGAGATTCCACTTCAGGTGGCTCAGGGGCCATTTACTGGGATGTTGGAGGGTGTGTGTGTGTGTGTGTGTGTGTGTGTGTGAGAACCCATGTACTCGAGACATTAATTTCCCTCCAGTCTTTTGGGGGAAAGGCCCATTCATTTTCACCTTCTTCCAGAAACCTCCCTGCTTCCAAGGCTTGCTAGATTATATCCCGCCCCCTCTTCTGCCTGACTCCCCTTCCTCCACCAGTTCTACACATGGATGTGTGCCCAGGCTTGTACCTCATGATGCTCCCCCTTTTTACTCCACATGCTTTCATTTTACTCCTCACCTTGACCCCACAATGGCCTTGCATGATGGTCTAGGGTGCACCAACCCACAAATCTTCTCTTCCTCTGTCCTTCAGTGGGGTGTCAGCGTCTTCATTGTGCTTCCTGACTTTCCCAACCATGCCTGCTCCCTTCCCAGTTTGCTTGCAAAATCTCACCTCCGTAGGGTCCTCCCGCATTTAATCCCACCTGGACCTCTGAACACAGAGGCTAATATGGTTCCTGGAGCTTTGTGCTGCCCTCTCCTTCCAGTGTTTGTTCTCATGGCTAGTTGTGCTCCTGCTGAAGTCTGTTCGGACTCAGGAACCTCAGAGAAGCTGCCCTGGCCATTCTTCCTGAAGAAGTTCACTCCTCACCCTGAGCCTCCTAAAAACCAGCAAGGACTTTAATTCCATCAGACCATATCAGAGTTATTTTTATTTGCCACACTTAAATTTTATTGCTTCCTCACCCTTCAATTAGAATGCAAGTTTCATTTTTTTAAATTTTTTTTTTATTTTTTTGCGGCACCGGGGATTGAACTCACGACCTTGCGCTTGCCGGGCAGGCGCTTAGGCCTCTGAGCTAGATCCCCAGCCCTTAGAATGCAAGTTTCAAAAGGGCAAGGAACAGTGCCTGGCTTGTGGCAGGTTCTCAGACTCTTCCTTGAATTGTTTAATTTGTTCCTCGAGTCTCTTTTCTGCTTCTGCTCATGGGGTCACTTGCTCACTCTACCTTTACCTTAATCAGAAAGTTACCATCCTCGATTCCTTCCCTGGAGACTTTGTCTTGTACATACTGTGTTTCCCCCAAAATAAGGCTTAGCCAGAAAGTAAGCCCTGGCATGATTTTCTAGGCTGCTTGCAATATAAAACCTAACCCAAAAATAAGTCCCAGTTAAGATCATCAGCCAGACAGACACATGTAATATGAACACCACAATGCACTGTGGATATATTTAATTATAGAATAATATTAATGTATAATTAAGTATAAATAATATTATTGACGTTAGTACTTAAATTATAATATCAGTCATAGTTAAGTATTTGTAAATGTCCAGGTAGACACCTTTGGAGGACAGGTAAATGCCTATGTAAACAGCTGAATTTGAGATTTATTGCCAAATGAGCAGTCAGAGTACAGGCACAACACACAACATGCGCACCTGAAAGCAAACGGATGTGGTTGTGTCTAATATGAATCGTCATAATTCAATATGTGGTGTGTTGTACTGGACATACTTAATGCACACCCGTGAAATAAACATTTCCTGAATTTTGGTGGTTGCAATTTTCTGTGGCTTTTGTGTGGACCATCCTTCTCAACTGTCATCATTTTTGTTGCCATTCCTGTCTCTTAAGTCTTTAATTAACACCTGATTTAATTGAAATTTGGTGAAGCCCACCCTGCAAAAGGCTGTGACTTGGGTGATGAGTCCGTGGGATAAAGTCACTGACAGCTGTGCCGCCAGTGCACTACGAGCAGGCTACCTGGACAAGAAGCGCTCACTTAAAGAGGGCTCTGTTGCTGGATATGAGCGACTGGGGCCAATGAATGGTTTTATAGGAAATGGAGTCACAAGAAATTCAGGCTAGAATTTGGAGTTTAGCTTTGACAATGTTCCAGAAGAAGATGACATGGCTATTTGAATAAATATATGTTTTTGTACATGAATAAGTGTAGATTTTTGTATGTGAATAAATGAGTAAGTGTAGATTATGAACATGAAAAAAAGAAGACATCCCCTGAAAATAAGCCTTATTGCATTTTCTGGAGCAAAATTTAATATCAAACCCAGTCTTATTTTGGGGGAAAACTAGTAGTTTCAGCTTCTTCCTTTTCGCCATCTCTTTAGCTTCTTCCCTGTCTGTTTCTCATCAAGATCACACCAAAGTCTCCCAACTTGGCTACCCTTGACAGTTTTGTCTTGGATAAATTTTCAAGAGTGATCTTTTAAACATGCTAGTCCTGCTCTTGGACCCTCTAGTACCTGGCTTGGATCCTGATATGAACAAAAGTAAAAGGACATTATGAGTACAAAGGAATTATGTTTGTTGAGTATAACAGTGATCTTGTGGTCATGCTGAAATCTTTGTCTGTTGGAGATAAATACTGAAGATTTTATTGGTAACATTGATACAGGGCAATGTAACTCCTAACCTACTATATGTCTGGTACGAGCTCATGTTCTCTAAAATTGAAGAGTGAATTTTAGGAACAACAGAGGTTAAGAGCAGAATATATTTACTGAGGGAAAGAAAGCAAGGAGTACCAGTAAATTTAACCACAATTTAAATGCAACATGTACAAAAACAAAATAATAAAAATGTCCCATTAAAGAATTATCATAACCTTCCCATGTTTTAACTTAGATTTATCATTATTTTAACAAAACTATCTAAGAGACAAGGCAACTAAAAACAATGGGCAAAAAAAGATCACAAGCAATTATCACAAGTAATTTATAAGCAGCTGGCGGAGATAAAGCAAAATTTGAAGCATAAAAAATTTGTTACCTAAGTGAGTCCTAGTCCAGAGTCTATGAAACAAAAGCCAATTCTTAGCTCTGTACAATGATCTTGGTGGAAGACCAAATGATATAGGGGAATGAAACTCCCAACCTACTGTATGTCCAGTATGAACTTGTGTTCTCTAAAATTGAAGAATGAATTTTAGGAACAGTGGAGGTTAAGAGCAAAATATATTTATTGAGAGAAAGAAAACTTCTGTCTGGGGGACAGAACGAGTCCCGAGTGGGTTGCCAAAGACTCTGTCTTTTCTAGGAACTTGAGTAAAATCATGAGGCGAGATGGGTCCAAGGTGGGCAAAACCTGGGAACTCGCAAGGTGGGCATAAGGTGGAACAGAACTATGGTTAACCAATAAGATTAATTGCTCAGGAAAAATTGATTAGGTCAGGGACAAATGGGGAAGTGAGTCACGTAGCCAGCGAGCATGCTTAAGGAGCACTGACTTCCCCTAGGGGGTTAGGATAGTGACTCCTGGAGTCCTCAGGGTGCTAGAGACCTATTTAGAATATCAACCCTTAGGAAGTGGGTGCATTTGTTTGATCTTTTGTCTTGAGGCCTGGTCCACATCAGGAGGTGTCTGTTTCCCCCACAGTTGCAAGGTATCCAGGTTTTTGCACTGGCTCTTTTGAGGACCTAGCCCTGTCTGACTGCCTATAATATTTTTGTCTAACTCAGTTGCCTGTAACAAAATGATATCTTTACATTAAAATGATGTCTTTGCATTAAAATACTGCATGCTTTTGCTTCTCTTGCTCTTCTTGCTTGATATCGTCTTTCTTCCTATGACTTCACAACCCACCTTGGAGTTAGGCCTCCCAGATGTTCTTGCCTTCCTTGTAAACTTTCTTGAACACCATTTCTTTGATGCAGCCTTTGCTGATTGCTCCATTGGAAGTGGTATTTTTCTTCTGTGAACACACTAATGCCATGTGCTCTTTATTTCTGACAGCTACCATTCCATATAGTTATTTGGATATGTATGGTATTTCTCTTTGCTGGTCAGAATTCCTTGACTGGTTTCAGTAAAAAACTTCATGAGTCACAAAACAGACAGAACAACAAAGACAGAAAGGTAGCTTAGTTTTTGGCATAACCAGATTCAGTGGATCAAATTATATCCTCGGGTTTGTCCAGTGTTTCTCTCTTTCCATTTCTTGGCTCTGTTTTCATTTGTGTTGGCTTTACTGTCAAACAAACCTTGCCTGTGTGGTGGTTTGTGCTACATGTCCTTAAAAGAAAGAAAAATATTCTTCTCTTTCTCTGTTACTGCAGAATAAAGTGCTATGGTAAGAGTCTTGCCATGAGAGATTAAATCCTGTTTGTTCCTGAACCAGTTATGGTTTGGGACTGGTTAGGCACACTGATTGGCCAGACTTAAACTAAGTGGCCACCCTGTAGCTGAAGAATGGAGTCAGCCTCACTAAAAAGCATCCAGAGATTGAGTGTCCACTGTCCAGAATTGCTCATTAAATGTTAGTAGCATTGTAATTAGCTGGGCTAAGAGCCAATGAGACAACACAAGTGCTAGTGAAATGAAGTTCCTTTTCTTTTTTGCTAATCTTGCTCTGTTTTGTTAATTGCTTAAACTCATTACTACAGATTTCACATATCTGAGTGCATGCCATCACAAACTGGACTATTGCCCTTGCTTTTTGGCAAACTCGTCCTGAATTCCAAAGGGAAGTGTAATTTGTTTTAAAGAACAATAGGGGACATTGTAGTGTGAAACTGAGGGAACAAAAAACCATCTGTTGGGCATTTTGGAAAAGCCTGCTAGGGAAGAAAAGGAGACAGACATACAAAAGACCTCTTAGCAGAACTTTTGCTAGTCAACACACTTGGTTGTTTCTGGCTCTAGGATGGGCTCAAGGAATGAGACAGAAGTGAAAAGGGTCATCATGAGTACTGAATCCAGTAGATACACTTGGATAATTGTTGCTGGTTTTTCCCAGCCATTCCTTGAACATTGTACATAGGCTGCACTCCACCAAAGTTCTGGATGGCATGGGATATTCCTGCTTGAGTTCTCCCTCTCCAATTGTCACTCAGGGTAATGAGTAGACCTGAGAGTTTGGATCCAGATTGGAGGGAATCAAGAACTAGCTATGAAAGTAGAGAGTATAAATGGCATAGTGTTTCTTTGAGTTGGTTAGAGCTGGGTTCAAATCTCACTGTAGTCACTTAGTACAGTATCTGTGTGACTTTAGGCATATTAACAAATCCCTGTGAGCTTTAGTGTGCTAATCTCTAAAAGGCAATAAAAATACTTCTCTTACGAGGTCATGAAGGAATTGGAGTAATGTGGATAAAAGGCTTGCATATTGTAGGTTCTTGATAAAAGTTTTTGCTCCTTCTTGTTAAGTACCAGTTAGGTTACCTTCAGGACTTTTATACATTAAATCCTCAACTCTTGTCAGTGTTATAGGGGTTCTTTTCCTAGCAGTTCTCAGTTGTTTAGGATGTCAGGGTGCCCTAGTGATCTAGTGACTAAGCTTTTATAATCATTTTGTAACCATCAAGGTAACATTTGAGTCAGGCAAGAATCATCAATGATATTATTTGTGGGGGATTGGCGGGATGTTGATGATGAGGAGAATATATGCATAGGCTTAAAGAAGGAAGGAAGTGAAACAGTAGGGCTATTGAAGAATTCATCAACACATTGATCAGGTGACTGAAGTTAAAATTACATCTGAGGGACAGGTGGACATCCTGTGCCTCTAGGTGCAAGACCCTGAGAAAGAAACAACATTGTTTATGCAGAGTTTTGGCTGAGGATACAAAATCTCAATCTAATCAGAAGGATGTGTCAGACACACACAAAATGAGGAATACTCTTTAATATAAAAAATGTTTGGGGGCAGGGCTGTATCCTTAAAAAATGCTAATGTCATAAAAGACAAGGAAAGGCTGTTGAAAGTATTCTAGATGGGAAAAGGCTAAAGAGGCCTGTCTGACAATTTTGTGTAATACCTGACCCTAGGCTGGACCCTGTCTAGAGGGGAATATGTGATAAAGGACGTTTTTAGATCACCTGACAAAGTGGAGATGTGGGTAGATGAGATAAAAGTACTGAGTCAGTATAAATTTATGGAGCCAGTAGCTGTACTGTGGTTATCTCTTTTCTTAGGAAATATACCCCTAAGTATTTAGGAGTATAAAGCTATAAAGTGTGTTACCCCAAAATAGTTTAAAAAATGAACTTATGCACACATGCAATATATATATATATATATATATATATATATATATATATATATAAACACATGCATGCATATATACATATACATGAGACGGGAAAGAGGAGCAAGGAAAGGAGAGGTGAGGAGAAGGACAGAGAGAGAAAGTGAAACGAAGAGTAAAATATTAATAGCTAAATCTGGGTAAATTGTGTATGGATAGTCTTTGTATTATTTTCTGCTTTTTCAAATTTCTATAGTAGTTTGAAATTATTTCTGAAAGGTTAAAAGCAATACACCATGCTCCCGGAGACCTGGGTCACCAGGAGACATTGGAGTGGTGATGAACAAGCGTGTATTGAAGAAACATCCAGGCAATTTTGATGTCTTCCAACCACACCTGATTGAAAGGAGGATGCTGGACTCCGACAGCCAATCCCATTTGTCTTGGTTACTTTTCCCTTGTTGCTGAGACAAAATACCAGACACCCAAAATTAGGGAAGGGAAGGTTTATTTCTCACAATTCTGGAGATTTCAGTCCATACTCAGCTGGCTCCTGGCAGGGTGGTGTGGCGGAGGGGCAGCCAGTCATGGTGGCTGCAAGCGGCAAGAGCAAACAGGGCGAAAGAGTAGCCAAAGAGAGAGAGAGCAACACCCTTCTCCCCTCCCTTATATTGTATGCCAGCTCCACCCCTGGGCGGGTGCAGCACTCACATCACTAATCCCAGCGCTAGATAACTGAACCAATCACAAGCTAGATTCAGTGGCCTCCATGACTGCATGAGGCTTGGGGCGGGGGCACTTAGACACAAACCGTAAAACCATTTGACATTTAAATTCTTTAATTAGGATTCAGTGGTGCTTAACCAAGAATCATAACTCTTATAAAGTCTTGAATGAAACAAACTGTGACTAAGGACTAAGTAAGAAGACTAGGAAATTTTAGCCTACATGTGTAAGTGTGTAAGATATATCGTTTTTCTTAATTTTCTAAAAATCAGCTTAATCCTTATTCTAAGCTCCAATCCTGTCAGGTCAGCAGCAATTTCCAAGTTATTACTGAAGCTTCCACTGCCCAGGTCGCCCAGAAGTCCAGGACCCAGATGAATAGAATGGGTAGAATCAGGCTGGGCCTCATTCAGTGTTTATGGTCCACACTGGGCACCATGGAGCCATCTGGTCCCAGCTCACTCCCTGCACATTTGGTTGGTGGCTTTGCTGCTTCTTTCCCATGTACAGTACACCTAGAACCTTGGGCCAGCTGGGACCCTGTGTCCCAGGGGTGCTCCCATGTTGGGAGTCTCTTGCAGCCACCTGGTGAGACCTAGCCACCACCCTGGTGCAGTGTCACTTAGCAGAGTGGGCGCTACTGCCACTCAAGGGATCCCATGCCCAGTGGAATTCTTACTTTCTGGGTCTTTTTGTTTTCTACTTCCAAACCCCCAATGACCTTGAGCAACCTCTGGATCTCCTGCTCACCTATTAGCATCCTTTTTCAGAAATTTTAGGATTTTAAAAAAGAGGGGACCACAGGCTTATTTACCTACTTACTTGCTTGGAATTGGGTGTTGAAATAGAAGTGAGAACCACAAAGAACACACACACACATACAAAACATCAAAAATTTTCCTGACACACAGATTTTCATCTTCTGTGCATAGTTCAACTCAGAATTTAAGAAGAAAATTCCATCCAGGGTAGGAGAATCAGGTGAAGTTCCACCTTGTTACCTGGTCTTTGGGAGCCATTTTCTCACCATTTAGGGGTTGTAAGATCTAGAAATCCAGAGTGTTAATCACTCATCTCTGAACCACTGCAAAATGTTTGTAAGCATTTTAGTTTCTAACTTTTTTTTCCTGATTAAGGGCTTTACTTTAAACCTGGTGGCACGTTAAAAAAAAAATCGGCAAACTCCTGATGCCAAACTGATATTAGGGACTTTAAAATAACTAGATAACTTTAAAATAACTCTTATCCACCAAAGTATCTGTTTAGCTTTTATTTTGATTTCTGTTGTTCTAGCTATCACATTTATAGATACTTATGGGCAGAATCAATGTAAAATCAAAGATAATTTAATTACTATTCTCTGAAGAGGCCAACAGTGAACTCACAGATCCGTGATGGGGACTTTGTAGCTTCTCTCAATCCCTAAGATGTAATCTCTCTGCAGGGAAACCCCATGAAAGACTGCCCTCCTTGAACTCACCACTGTGCTCATGAAACAAAAAAACTGGGGTCAATCATTTGAAGGAAAAAGTGACTCGTATTTCACGGTAGTTGTTTCTGCATCAGAGTCTTACATGTGTACCACCCCACAAGGCTCATGGCAGTCCTGACAAGTAGAAATAATCACCCATTCTCATTTTGGAGATAAGAAAATGATGTTGACTGATTTTTTTTTTTGAAGGTCACAAAGCTAATCAGCATTGGAGTCAGGCTTCAAGATCCTTCCCTGTTGACCAAGTTGCTTGTTTGCTATTGTGATTCCCTTCGTTGCTTCCCTCTCTGAGTTTGACACTTATTTTTAGACTTTGGGTCAGGATTTTGTGCCTAAATCTTAAATATGGTCCCCACTGGTGAGATGGACCCTGTCACGTGGCAGTTCTCTGGAGATGGGCGTGGTCCTGTCCTCATAGTCTGACAGCAGCTCTTGGGGAATGGCTGTATGTTTAGGGGGGAAAGAGAATTTCTGGGCAGCAGTCCATGACTGGGTGAGAGAAAGGACATGCTGTGGGTTTGTGTTGTGTGTTGTGACACTGGACAGACTTGTGTAGCCAGTGTAGAGACAGAGAGATGCAGAGTAAATGAACCCGTCACTGCCTGGAGGCAGGAGAGTTGGTGGAAGATGTCTTCTCTTGACAGTGTTCTCTTCCTCTGGGTCCACTTGGGCTGCCTTGTTGACATCACAGGGTAGAGATGTGATGATGTTTGCTCCTGGAGTTTCCCTGGAGGTAGAAGAGGAGAATAAACACAGCCTTTCCTCAAGAAAAGTGTTTTACTTTGTTTGCCTTTTTGAAATTTCAGTCCTGTGCAGTGTGAAAAACTGTATCATCTTAAGTCAGATCCGAATTAGAGTCTGAAAAATGCCTCATCATCCCAGATGAGCCACAGAGGATTTAAGGAGTTGGGAATTGGCCCAGGGTTCCCTAGCTGGTAGAAGATGTATCTCAAATTGAACCCAGTTACTCTGACTCTGGGTCATTATCCTCCCTCGAGCAGATACTATCTGGGTCCCAGCAGTGAGGCATGTGTTCTGTGCCAGTTGGGCACTTCTCCAGCCATGCCAGCACTGAGGTGAGATTTAATGAGGTGCTGATGAAGGAAGGAAGAGGTGAAAGAAAGGAGACAGGAGAGAGAAAGCATGGAGTTGGATTTCAGTACTGTCCTTCACCAGCACTGACCTTCTCTTCTTCCCTGTTCAGAATATGGGAAAGCAGTGTATTAGAACTTGTCTTTTACAGAAGGAAAATTCTTATGCCATCTCTCCTAGGTCTTAGGAGTTAGGAGACATGCATCATATGAAATGTTTATAAAATCAGGACTGTTAAAAATACATTCTTCTATTGATAAACTTATTGACTTGCCAACATGTGCAACAATCCACTGAAGTCCAAACAATGAAATAAAATGAAGAAGGGAGGCTAGCAGGAACCGCTTTCTCTCCCTTTACTGAGAACACCAAAGGCATTGTATCCCTCAGTTCTCTTGGTTACCAGATTGCTTCCAATTCACAGATAAGAAGATTGAGGCTCGAGAGGGTAGGTAACTTAGATTTAGCAGTCTTGGAAGGAGCTGAGCCTTTGAGGATTCTTTGAAGTTACGATATGTATGAGGTAAACATACTTGGCTTGAATTAAAAACTCATGGAAGGTTGCAGACTCATCCAAAATAAAGTTTCAAGAAATTGGCTGCTATTGCTAGTTGGATTTCCAGAAACTTCCATTGTGAGCCAATCCCCAGATTAAGGTACTTGCATCGATTGTCCTTCTTTCTTTCCTTCCTCCTTCCTCATTCCTACCTTCTTCCTTCCCTCCTGTTCCCTCCCCTCTGATTCTTCAGGGATGCAAAGTCTTGAATTCCCTTGAATACCATAGATTTTGTTGGGTGTGCATACAGCTTGTTAATTATGCATTCACCAGGGGCATACCCTTTCTTTTGTCCTTCTGCACCCCAGTCCTCCCCAGGTTATGCCACGCACAAAGGCCCAGCTCTCCGGGGCCAGGAGGGAATCACACAGAAAATGTATTGGGGAGTGAGTCATTATTAGACTGTTTTGAAAATGCAGGTTAATAATCAAAGGTCAATATTATTATCAGACACAATATAGACTCGTTTCATCTGAGAGCTTTGAATGCCCACCATGTGCTTAACCTTGTGTTAGGATATGACTTAATTCTGAGAAGTGGGTTTCATTATTCCCATTACATGAAGAAGGACATATAGGTCTCATAGGTTAGAGAACTTGCCTGTGTTCTCACAGCTGGTAGGAGGCAGAGTCCAAATTCGAATCTAGTTGTGTTGAGTCTAGGTCATTGTCCTTCCCAGATCAGAGACTCACTGGGGCGCTGAGCATAGTGAGCTGTTTGTCCTGACTTTGAGGGTAGTGCTCCACTCATCTGCTGCTCCTGGCAACTTCGTAGAAGGGCCTGGTGCTTTTGAATCTACCTGTATGGCTCATTGGAGATTATCTAGCCTGCTGGAGCCCATAAAGGGAGTGGAGAGTATGTAGCCTGCCGTAACCCATTTCTTTGGCTACGGGCTGGTCTCTATTTGTCTCTTTTGGATACATTGTCAGGTTGTAACTAGGTTATTTGGCTCTACTTCCTGAGACATACTGTGGCCATGCAAAGTCAGAGAGCATCAGGCAGAGTCATTGCTGGTATCTGGTGGGCTGAGAGAAGCTCCCTGTGCTATGGGTCTAGCCTCACCAGGAGCCTGTGCTAGGTTTGGGCAACTGAGACAAATGTGAACTTAAGTAACTTTGTACACCTGCTGCCCAAGGGATAGCTGCACTTCTTCTATTTCAGAGTTGCTTAATACTAACAGTATTATTAGTAGTAATTACAATGATAAAAAAACTAATAACAATTATTACTAGGTGTCAGGCACTGTTCTAAGCATTTTACAAATATTAATTCATTTTTAATTTTAACCACACTTTAAAGTAGGTACAATCAGTATCTATCTACCTGTTTTATAAATGAAGATACTGAGACCCAAAGAAGTCACATAATTTACCTGTAGTAAATGAGGACACTGGGATTTGAATGTGTGGAGCTGGTTTTCAGTGCATTACAACATAAGTTAGTCTTCATTGCACCTTCGCTTCCTTTCAGGAGCATAGTTTGCCCTGGAATATAGTTTACTAGGCACAGCCATCCAAGGCAGTTTTTGGACAAAACCCAAAGGTCACAATTTCCTTTCTCATTTCCCCCCTTCTTTCCCTTTTCTGAACTTCTCCAGAATCTTCTATTTACTTTAGGCTTATCTGAGAGCCTTGAGGTCAGGACTGGTGTGCCTGATGATCACAGCAGCTGCACAAAGCTGGGTGTGCAGAAAGTGCTCGGTATGTTTGCGGATGAGGGAAGAGTTGGGTAGACCCTGCTTCTAACGATCAGCCCTAACATAACCTTTTCTGAAGTAGCAAAGGGGTGGGGGCTGGCAAGAAGAGGATAAGACAAAACAAGAAGCTGAAAGCTTTGGAGAGACTGGATCAAATTGATTTGCAGTCCACAGAACATTTTTATATACTGTGTATTTCATCCTCACAATAGTATGTTAGAGATGGAGCAGATGCAATGACCTCCATTTTACAGACGAGGAAATTGAGGCCAAGAGGAGAACTGATTTGCCCAAGGTCACCTACTCTGTATCTAGTAGTCCTCCCTCTATCCCATGGGGCTGGCCGGACCCAGAGCAGGGTGGGTGAGGAAGCTGAGGAGCTGAGCAGCCTGTGATCAGGTGAGATTGTGCAGGTAATAGGAATCCTGGCCTAGGCTGGTGGAGGGAACCGGCTTCTCATGGCAGAAATCTGGGCCGCTTGGCGAATTGACTGCCTTTGAACTCCTGTGTTGGAGGAAGAGTGCCTGGAGAATGAATGCTTAGGGCTTTGTCACCAGACAGCTGGCTTGGCTGCCCCTCTCTTGGGATTTCATACCAGTGACCTGATAGGACAATCAGCCAGTAGCGCTGTAGGGGGCTTTCCCTTGTCTCAACTTCAGAGATGATGTCCGTGCAAAGATTTTAGAGTTTTATCAAATAAGCTGCTTGTTTTTTATTCCCACTTCAGTGAAACCTTCTGAGGGACATCCGTTTGTTAAAGTTTGCATGGTCAGGCCCCTAAGGATTAATTTCTTGTGTGAACCTTGCCTTATCGTGAAGTGGTAAATGCACTGGACCTATTTGGGGTGATTCTTGAAAAATGCTCTTTAATTTCTTCCCATATCTCTCTTTATATGCTATCATTTGGAGACATATTTTCCCCACCTTGCCTCCTGGATAGTTTCCCTGTTTTTAATTTTGGTCCTCCAGCCAACCTGCATACAGTTGCCTCAATGCCTTGTCCAAAACACAAGGGTGACTGTGTCCCTTCTCTTTTTAAACATACAATGTATCCTGATTTCCCTTATGAGGAGTTTCTTACCATAGTCTCCCAAATCTATCACCTGGGATCCTACTGTGTTAGTTACTTTTCTTTCATTGGTGAGACGAAATACCTGACACCCAAAGTTAAGCAAGGAAAGGTTTATTTAGCTTTCAGATTGTGAAGGTTTCAGTCTATAATCAGCTGACTACAAGGCAGGGTGTTGTGGCACAGGGGCAACACTTCAAGGCAGAAGACAGCAAAAGCAACAAGAGTAAAAGGGAGAAAAGCAAGCCTCTTTTCCTGCCTTATATTGTAAGCAAGCTACCCCTCCCCTAGAGTGTGTGTAGCACTCACACCATCTGTCTGCCCTCCTCTTGCACATGAGGAGGATGTTTACAAAATGAGGACCCTGGTCCCCTGCTGAGTAGCTTAGTTAAACTTATAAACTTCTCAAATTGACACAATATCAACCATTAGCATCCACCTTTTGTCAACTTGGCAACCAGACACATTTCTTTAAATGGTTTCCAGATGCAAAAGCATACTTATTCTTATCATTTCACAACTTGAACATTATAACATGGTCTTAATAATACTTTAGAACCAGTATTAAGTCTATCAACATTAGAACCCTAGCCATAACATTCCATTCCTGGTCCCGCAAAGACTCATGCACATCCCTTTATGCAAAAGGCATTTAGTCCCTTTCTAAGATTTGTCAAACTCCTAACAGTTTCAGTATTGCTGAAAAGTCCAAGTCCCAAGTCTCCTCTGTGATGTAAGGCAGACTCTTAGCTGCACGCCCCTGTACAAATGAAGACAAAGTTAAGCACTTCCAACATACAATGGCACAAGATAAGCATTTTCATTCTAAAAGTTACAAACAAGAGGATACAAAGAATTGGGACCAAAGCAAGTCCAGAATCCATCAGGGCAAACATTAAGTCTAAGTCTTGTACTTCCCTGTGCAATATCTAATGCAATCTGTGGCAAATCGTCAGCTCCAAAGGGTTTGAGCGACTCACTCTTCTATGTCACTTCTGGTGGTTGTATCTCCCATGGCTTCTCTCTTTCACTGGCTTTGCTCCCATCTTGCAGCTTTCCTTAGGAAATGCATGATCCTGACTTCTCTAAACTTCTGGGGTCTCCATTGCACCGTTGGCTTCACCCTCACTTCTTCACACATTTTCCTCTCAGGGGCACACTGCCTGGCTTCCTAGGCATTCTGAAATTGGTATGGAAGCCTTCCTAATCCCCCCCAACCCCACAACTCTTGCATTCTGCGTACACCTAAAATCAGCACCACATGGATGAAGCCAACATCTGCTGCCCACTGGAGCAGTAGCCAGGCTTCCCTCTCTCTTGACTGCAGGAGTCAAATGCCTGATCACTCTGAATGCAATTCTGAGGAACAAATTCTCTGTACTACCACCATTGTGGAACATGGTGCTCTGAAGCTTTCTCCTTAAGGCAAAGTCTTTCACTTTTGTAGTGTTGAGGCTGCAAAAGGTAAAGACTTGCTGCTTCTTGTGATGCACTCAGGCCATCTTTTCTATTCTCCTGTTCCTTCTCAGCAATAAATATCTCCTCTGATCTATGTTTGTAGACCAAAGCTTTACTGGAGCTTTCCTTCTGGCCAAACTCACAACATTTTAAATCATCCTGCTAGGTTCGTTACTCTTGATTCTTAACATAGATCTGGCTAAAAGATTCCAGTAGCAGCCATGCCATGGCCTCAACATTCAACTGCCTTAAAATTTCTTCTGCCAGATTAATCAGTCCACTGTCCTTAACCTTAGTTTCAGGCAAAGTCTCTGGATATGAGCAAAATGCAGACAGACTTTGTGCCAAACCATAACACATATCATCTGGAGTCCAGCAGCCAATGTAGTCCTTCCTAGCAGAAACCTCCGGAACCTGGTCTTTACCAGTAGGATTTCTATCAGCCTTCTGGTCTTCTGAACTCTGACCAGAATCTCCTATACAGAACAGCCTAAGGTGTTCCAGCACCACTCTTTCAGGCAACATCTCTGAACCTTTCCAAACTCTTCCCACAAGCCATTCCCAAAGGCTCTTGAACCACATGGTCAGGTACATTCGCAGCAACAGCCCCACTCCATTGGCACCAAATTCTGTCTTGGTTACTTTTCTCTTATTGCTGGGACAAAGAGGTTTCAGCTTGTAATCACCTGGCTACAAGGCAGGGTGGTGTGGCACAGGGGCAACACTTCAAGGCAGAAGAAGACAGCAAAAGCAACAAGAGCAAAAGGGAGAAAAGCAAGCCTCTTCCTGCCTTATATTGTAAGCAAGCTACCCCTCCCCTAGGGTGTGTATAGCACTCACACCATCTCTCTGTCCTCCTCTTGCACATGAGGAAGATGTTTGCAAAATGAGGATCCTGGCGCCCTGCTGAGTAGCTTAGTTAAACCTCTAAACTTCTCAAATTGATACAATGTATCAACTGTTACACCTGCTATGTGTGCATACTTAATCCTGGTTACAGAACAGTAGGAACAACCTAATTTCCAAGCTTTCCACCTGTTGTCCTGGTTCTGTGCCCTTGTTTCTGCTTTGAGGTTCTTTCTCCTCTTTCAATACTATACATCCTTTAAGGCCCATTGCAAATGTAGCATTCTTGGTGAAACTTTCCAGTTCCTTTGCTTCCTTGAGGAAGGACAAATTATTTCTCCTCAGCTTCCATAGCATTTCATGTGTTTTGTAATGATACTTAAGCCAATGCATTTTAGTTGTTGGCCTGTGCCTGGCTCCAAGGCTTTTCTCACTATGGGGCCTGTTTTGTTCCATCCCTAGTGTCCAGTACAATTCTGTGGCTGCATCTAGTGGGTGTTTTGTGACTAAAAGATAGTGAAGCTGGGGGCCAGCAAGGCAGTCTCCTGTAGCTTCATTCCCTTCCTTTCTTCTTGAAAACAAGCAAATCTCAGCAACCCAGAGGCTGGATAATATTTTAATAAATGAAAGTGTGTGAGTGTCTGTCTGTGTGTGTGTATTCCTAAGATGTGGACTTCAAGGCTCCTGATTTCTACCTGTATTACGGTCTTGGTACACTTTTATTTTTCAGTGCAAACTCTAGATTCCATTGATTAAATGGCACTTCTGTGCCCGTCTCTGAAAAACAGGTCTTCTCAGTGCAGTGTTCATGGAGACTGGAGACTCTGGGACAGGTATTATTATGCTCCTTTAAAGTTGAGGAACAGAGGCCCAAGGAAGTTGAAGAACTTGGCCACAGAAAGGTGGTAAGTGCTATCCCGGGCTACTCAAAGGCAGGTCCATGCCTTAGCCTCTCAGGATGTGTGGACAAAACACAGATTCTCATTCACACCAGCTTCACAGCGTTGGAAACTCTAGGGAGGAGGCCAGGATTCTGTGTGTAACAAGCTCTATGTGGCTGTGCTGCACAATCACACTACAGATTTGAGTGTACCATAGTCCTGTTCAGACTGAGGCCCATGTCAGCACCAAGCCCACTCTTATTCTCCTACCTGTGTTGGCTACTGCCTCAGCCAAGACAGGGAAGGAGGTGGGGGAAGACCTGGATTAGAATCAATCTGGCTGGTTTATCTTGGTGTCTCCCATCCCAGGGGCCCTCATTCTCATGAACTCATTAATGCTCTTAACAGCTTTGCAAAATGACGTCAGCCACCCTACCCGAGTTCAGTCACTGGGCTCTTATCAGCCTCTGGGACTTCTTGTTGTCAGTATGGGCAATTTCCAAAACAGAGGCTTGGGATTCAGAAATCTTGGCAGAATATTTGGTGATGGGGGAAGTTTCAATATTTTAGCTACTTTGTACTGGCCACATTTGATGGATTCTTAAAAGGAAAGGAAAGGAGTTTTTTTGAAGTTTATTTCCAAGGCAGATTTAAGGCTGTGTTGACATTTTGGGGCACCCTTGTCTCCTGAGAGGATTTCCTCAGTGATAAGAGGCCTTGTTGGAAGCATGGAGCTGGCTATAGCATCTGAGACTTCCGTCGAGCACAGCGCTTCTTGGAAGGATCACTTCTCTGTAGAGGGATCTCACATCTCTTCTGCCTTTCCTTCTCTTACCTATGTATGTGTGTACCTGAATATATACACACATGTACGCATGCACATGGACACATATGCACACACATGTACTCATTTGGGATGGATTTCTTTAGTAAGTACGGTCTCTCATAAATAGAGAAAATATCAGCATCTTTCTCGGAAATAGCTTTTATTTGTTGCTCTGGATACCACAGTGTAGGAAGGTATCAGTGTTTCTGGCTTCATTTTAAAACTGTTGAAGGGAGGGGATTTTCTCTGTTCTCTCAGAAGGTCTGGTGGAGAAAACTTGTATTTTACTGCCCAGGGCCAACACCCAAAGATTTTACCTTCTCAAGAATGTGCAGGGAACAACATTTTCCTGGACCTGTCAGTCCAAATAAGGTCACAGTCGCAAATCAAGTGTCATTGACTCTTGTTTTCATAACGTAGGACTTCCAGCTCCCCCAGGGTCTCATCCTGTTGTTTCTAGAGATATCCAGGAAGGAGTATCAAATATACAAAAACACTTTTTGTTCTCTTTCAGCAGTAACAATAATGTCAACACCAACCCACACTCATTGTACTCGTGGAGTCCAGTTCATTCCAGATCCTCAGACATGTCCCTGGTGACCTTGTTTCATTGAGGCACAAGCCCATTGTGACTTCTGTCCCTGTTCTGCTTGCTTTCTTTCTCTCCTTCCCATGCATTTTCTGGGCAGTGCTTTGCCTATAATATCCAAATGTATCATGCTGCTTCCTCTCTCTAGGTTCTTAGGTGAGTCTGCTTGCAAAATTCTTTTCCCTATTTTAAAAGCCAGGCTGGCCACCACTTCAACTATCTGATTCCCCCCTCAACCAGGAAACTCTCTGTAATCTGCCCTCAGGGTGGACATTTCCTCCTACAGTTTCGTGTGTGTGTGTGTGTGTGTGTGTGTGCGCGTTTGTGTGTATGTTGTGTGTACCGTGCGGTATTGCCCCTTAGTATTTACTCATTGTCTCCCCATGCCTGTGATGTTAGTGTGCAGTTCAGTGCCTAGCACGCTGCTTGTGGATGGAAATGCTTATTTACATTAAGTTTAAACCATCTTTGTATTAGTCCTGTGAGTGAGCCAGACAAAAGGAAGCTCAGGCTGGAGAGGCTATGTGGTAGGCACTGGGTCTGAGACAGATGCCTGCAGAGGCAGGTCCTGGGTGCTTGTTTCTGAAAGCTTAGCTCTAGCTCTGAGCTAAGCTGCCTCCAGGCCTTCTCTGAACCCTTCACTTTCCCAGCTGCAGAAATTCGGAAATGCGATAGTTTTTCAAGTCTTCAAGCCCTTTTAGAAATTTATCAATTTTAAAAAGACAAGGGAATGGTAAAAAGAACAGCCCCTTATAAGCAGATTCTCTTTCTACCTCTGGGGTTTCATTCTTTGTTAGGCATTTGCATGGAGGAGGGCAGCTGTGTTCTTTGGAAGGCCCACAAACTGATGAAGGTCCGTGAGCTGATGGATCATCATGAGGTTTCAGAAAAGGCCATTTGACTACAGAGGCGTAAAAAGGCTATTTACAGAAGCAGCCAACAAGATCTTGTTATAGGGGCACTAGTAAAGTGGTCCTGAGGATTATGCTTAAATAAGGCTTCGGAGAATCTATTTACTATGTTTTTGGAAACGTGAATGCTACTTCTGGAGATGACCTTAACTTCTTACTCAATAATGGATGTTGTTGCCCATTTCATAGATGGTTGCAAGCATTACATAATGTCATTTTCTCTAAGGGGTATCATCTCTCCCCAGGACATCTGTGATCATCCCAATTACCCCTCCCACCCCAAACTCGTTTTTGTTCAATGGACAGAATGATGTTAAAAAACATCATTCTGAATTGGCTACATTCAAGCTGTGAGCCTTCTGATAGCTTCTGGTCCACTATGCTGGGAAGGACCTAAATGAGGTCAAGCATTTAGAAGCTAATGATAACTGGCAGAATAATTTTATATCTATTAAACTTAATGGTAAAAATACTGGGATTTGTGTTTCGTCTGTCTTTAAATTGAAATTAAATTTCAATTTTCTAGTAATTTTTTTGTATCTTAGAAATGTATCTGTCTGTGACACATTAGAAATATATGATTTGAGTAGCATTGGCTAGCAAGGCCAAAGGCTTTGGTTCTGCCTGCCTCTCTGGATTTGTTTTTGCTCCTCTCCTACCTTCCTCTGTGGTACAAATACACTGGCCGTCTGAAAACTCTTTCTCCTTCCTTTAGCTGGGCATGGTTGCACATGTCTGTAATCCCAGAAGTCCAGGAAGCTAAAGAATCAGTTAATTTTGTATAAATCTGAGCTCTTTGTCTCATGAAGTCAAAGAATAAAAAAATCCCAGACAAAAAGAGGAAGTTTAGACAGTATTTATTGGAAATATTAATAAGAAAGAAAAACTCTTGTTGGATACATACCCCAAGGGAATTCTAGAAGTGGAATTGTGAGTGTGCTTTCTCTGTTTTGAACTTATATAGATGAGCAGAATGTGTGAGAGGCTTAGTGGAGTTTTAAAAAAATCAGTTTTTTAGCTGGAAGCCAGTTACTCTGCATTTCTGTTTTTCCAGGTCTAGCAGGGAGGTTGAGAAGGAGTTGACAGTTTAGCACAGTCTACCTAAGAACCTTCTTCTTGAACGGAAAGTTTCTTTTTTTTTTTTTTATAATCTTCCCTCTTAACTTTTACCTTTCTTCCTATGACTTGAATTAGTTCAGTGTGTGTACTGTTTGTTTTTTATCCAGCTCTATTTTAGGTTGTCCTTACTTACAGACTAACTAAATCAATCATCTATTATACACTATTCTACTCTATTGCTCTGAAGCAGGAGGATTACACTGTATGACACTGAGGCAGATGTTAAGAGAGGCAAGTCACAGACTCTCATCTCTAAAAGCAAAGCCCCTGCCCAGCCTGGGCAATTTAGTGACCTAGTGAAGAGCAGTTCTCAAAAAAAATATATATATCTATATATATCTATATATATAAAAAAATCTATATATCTATATATATCTCAAATGTTTTTCCTCTGCCTGGATATTCCTTCCTTGCCTTCCCTGACCATGGTTTATTTCTTGCTTATCTTCAAATCTCAGGTCTTACATCAGTTTCTCAAGTTGTTCTTTTCCTCCAGACTAGCCAGTTACATGCTGTCTTGATTTATATTGTTCACCTTCATAGTCCTTTAAAAATTATCATGAAGTAGTTAACTGTATGATTCATTAAGGCCCATCTTCCTACTAGAATGTAGGTCCTATGGGGGCAGAAGCTGAGACTTCTTTGAGGCATATGCATCATAATCCTGGAATCTTCCAGAGTGCCAGGCACAGAGGAGATGCACAGTAGTCAGTTACTGAATGAGTGAGTACAAAAATCAACTGGAGAAAGTACTTTGCACGTGGTTTATGTACTTACATTAGTTATACTTATAAAACAACAAAACAGTAGGCAAGTCAGAGAGACGGAGACCCAAGTGATCCCTATAATACACAATTAGAGTGTCACTTCCTGAATAACTGGAATTTGCCTAAAATATTCATAACTCCTATGTATCTTACCTCTAAAGGGAAATATAAACTAGAACTCCCCCTGGAGATATTAGTCATCAGTTGAGTGGTCAGGGCTGAGTTCTGATTGATTCAGTGCATTGAATAGATTTCCACTAGAAAGGCCTTTGGCTGGAGCACAGGATTGTGCTTGAGGTCATAGGAAGTGACATACCTGGTATGAGGCCAGGAGCAACCTTTGCAAGCAATCATGAGGGCTTTGGACTTTGTTTTAATAATATGGGTTTTATTATTAAAACCACAAAGGTTTAAAGGCAGACAGGATAGAAAATGGAGAATAAAGGGAAAGCTGTTGTGTACATTTAAATTCAATTTTTATTATGCACAGGCCTATGGTTAGTGTGTTTACTACTCTCCCCAGAGCAATTCAGAGAGGATGCATGGGGGCCAGGTTTGGAACTAAGTTTGTCCTGGTGGTGGTAGTTAGAAGGACACAGACAGGATAGATATAGAACTGACAGAACTGACAGGACATGGGTTAGATGTGGAAAGTAAGAGAAAAGGAGTGAAGAATTCTAGATGTCCAGGTGTCAAGTTTGGAAACCCTTCTTGAGTGGAAGCCTTCAGCTGCTTATGCTCTGTTTAGAGTGGGCCAACATTGTGCTAGTCAGATTTCTGTTACTTTAACAAATTACCTAAGATAATCAATTTAGAAAGAGAGAAAGTTTATGTGGTTCATAAAATTACAGGTTTCAGTCCAAAATTGGTTGGCCGCATTGCTTTGGGCCTGTGGTGGTATATCATTGTAGGAGTGCATGGTGGAGCAACACAGCTCATCTCACGGCTGGAAGCAAAAACAGAGAAAGAGGAAGGGGCTATGGTCCCACTGTCTCCTCCAAGTGTGCACCTCCAGTGACCTGCAGATCTTCCTCTAGGCCCCATCTCATAATGGTTCCACCACTTCCAAGTAGTATCTTCCTTAAAATCAAGCCTTCACCATATGGATCTTTGTGGGAAACTCAAGATTCACACTGTAGCACCAGCTTCAAATGACCAGATGGAACTGGGATGAGAAAAGGCAGAAGGGACTTTGTCTGTGCTGCCTGATTTAGGCCTAGGTGTGAGTGAATTGTGGGCAACTATCTGCAGGGGAGCAAGTCCAAGTGTATATGCATTGTGAGAAGCTAGAGACAGAGGCTGGGGAACAGGGACAGGCTGATGAGGAATCCATTGTCAAAGTTGAAAGAATTTGGCATTAGTTCTCTGTGTGTGTGTGTGTGTGTGTGTGTGTGTGTGTGTGTTGATAATCCATCATCTTCTTTATCTGCATCATGCTTCACTAAAGCTCTTGACTTAATCCAGCTTGACTTGTACAGATGTCGCCATCTGGCACTAGATCATGTGCCTTTTCAATCAAAAGAAGAAGAATGATTTTATTCAGAAATGCAAGCCCATGACTGGATGCCTTCATGATGTGTTACAGCCAAATCCAAACTCATAATCAGCCTTTGAGGTTTTTAAAGTAAAAGGCTTTTTTGGATTAAATATGAATCAGAATTCTTCTAGGAAAAAAACTCACAGTTGAAATAGCTTTCCTCTGTCTTGAATCATTATAACAAACCTGAGGCTGCTGAGTGTGTTTACTGAGGGTCCTCAGGCTGTTTCTAAGATAAATGGTAAGGGGATGTAGCTATAGCATTACCAGTGATCATCATCAGACATTTTATTTATAAAATGCAGACCGCACTGACATGTGATTTAGTATCCAGCACTGACAGAAGGCACTGACATGTGGTTTAGTAGAAAGTCTATTGGGCATGGAATTAGAGCCTGCAGCACAGTTTCTCAAAGTGTAGTCTGTGGACCACCCACCTCCTAGTTAACTGGGAAGCGAGCCAAGATTCTGATTCAGCCTTACTGAGATGGACCCGGGAAACTCCATTTTTAACAGATTTTTTTTCACCATCCCAATGTGATTCTGATGCACATTCACTTGAAGAATTGCTCTTCAAAGGCAGTGAGTTTTGAGTCAGACAGACCTCTGACTCCAGGTTTGTCTCTTAGTGGCCGTGCACAGGATTCAGGATCAATCTTAGATGTGTCATCTATGAAATGGGGTGAGGTACAAAGTCTGCTCCTCAAGCAAGTAGTTGCAAGGATTCAGTAATGCACTCATTGTCCTGCTTGACAGGATGTTAGTGCCCAGTAAGTGGAAGCCATGTGTCATCAGTGAGCTTCTGACAGCCCAGACCTATTCAGTTTAACACCCTGTACATGTGATGAAACAGTAGCATATGCACAGTTGACCTATGAAAACATATACTCTTACTTTCTCCTTTTTTTTTTTTTTTTTTTTTTTTTGCGGCACCGGGGATTGAACTCACGACCTTGTGCTTGCCAGGCAGGCGCTTAGGCCGCTGAGCTAGATCCCCGGCCCTTGTCGTTTTGGGACAGGTTCTCACTATGCCGTTCAGGCTGGCCTTGAGCTCACTTTGTAGCCCAGGCTGGTCTTGAACTCACAATGATCCGCCTGTCTCAGCCTCCCGAGTGCTGGGATTACAGGCATGAGCCACCATACCCGGCTCTTACTTTCTCTTTTATGTAATTTAAAATTCTGCAAATTCACATGTACATTTAGGTCTGTTGTTTAATACTCTACTGTGTGCGCTGAGCTTGTGTATTGTTTAAGATTGTATACATAAACCAAAGTGATTACACTTTTCACTTGACTTAAGGGAGTTTTAAAGATAACTGTGGGGCAACACGTGATGTTTGCTGTTAGAGCTAAGTTTAGCTAACTTTTCCCTTGCCCCCACAGAAGGTGTGACTCTACTCTACTTAAGACATGATGACTGACTTACTTTGTGCTTTGATTTTTTTTTTACCTGCAGAATTAAAGTAATGACATCTCATAGGCTGCTGGGTGAGAATGTGAGATCACAGTTGTGAAAGGCACTTACTAAAAAGAAAAATATTTTAAATTGTCAAAGTAGAATTGACAAAAATAGTCATCAATGTGATGGTTGACCCTTCAAGATCAACTCCTAGAAACTGGTCTGGGTGTCTTTTGTGTTCTTGCTGCAGGTATTAGCAGCCTTTTTATGAGTTAGGCTGGTATTTAAAGAGCCCCACTTTTCTCTGTATCACTTGGAGTCATTGATGGAATACTCGAACTTCCAGCATTTCTTTTCTTCTGAATCCAGTAAAGCATGGACCAATATTTAGCAGACTAGGGTGGTGTTACACGACTGCTTCTGTGGTCTTGCATTTATCAAGGAGAGGAAAAAGGAGACCACCATCAAATGGTTCCTCCAGCCATATTTGTAGCTTTAGAAGTTCCCCTTTCTAGGAAATGATCTTGGTTTGTTTGACTGATAGTCGAAGAACCTTAGAATCTTTTAATGGACTTCAATGCCCTGTTTAAATCTGTTCTGTAGCATTCCTGATGCAAGGTTGTCCAAGCCCTGCTTGAGCACTCATAACCACAGAAGGGACCTTATTTTTCCCCAAAATGGCCATCTTCTGGACACTGAGCATCTTTGGTTGTCGGATAGATATCTGTATAGTGTCCTGCATCCTGAGTTTCAGGCTAATGTCCATCACCTTAGAGGATATGCCCAATTCCTCTTCTGTAGGGCAGACCTTCCTGCATTTGAAGACTATAAGCACTTCTTTTCCTCAACATAGACCACCCTCCTGGCACTCCCAGCTGATTTGGGTTATGTCTGTTCTTCACATTACAGTGGTGCTTGTGTCCAAAGCACAGAAATAAAGGAGGCTTTTCACATCTTTTCTCTCCAAATGTTGTTTTTCAAGTGTTGGTGACATTTGCTTATCAGCACGATGAGAAGTTAATTGTGGTGACAACAGTGTCACAAAGTACTTGCAGAAGGTCCTGGTATGTCTGAGGAGAGGTAGTGATGGTTATTTACAGAGGTCGTGTTTTTCTTCTTGTAAATGCTGTAGTCCTTCCAGGTTTCTGTGGAGCGCACCTCAATCTGGAGTCTTTCTCTAAGTCTGCTGTTTGTTGAGGCTCCCTCATCCCTACTCCCAGCTTTGTATTTTACTGGGTGTCTTTCTTCCAGGTTCTAGAAAATTCCTTCTGCGGCTGCTGATTCAGGCTATTGCTTCAATTTCACATGCAGCATTCATCTTTTTATTGCATGTTTATCTTTTAACTCCTCTGCTAGGTTTAAAACCCATTTAAGGTCTGGACTTTGTCTTGGACATCTAAGTATTTCTAAATCAGCGATTTTCATATTTTTGGTTCTCGATTATGGTAATGATTTCTAGAAGGGTTTGATCTTCTCTTACACCTTAAATTTCCTCCACTGGTGACTTCAACCATTGCAGTGACTTTTGTATAAGGTCCCCTCATTGTTTCTATCAGACTTTATACCTATAAATAACATCACCAACTGGATTTCTCTGCTTTTGTATACTCTCTTGAATCACTCAAGCCTTACTTCAACTAATAGCTTGCCCTCACCCCTCCCAGTGTGGTATGTAGGTTCTTATTGAGTTGAATCAGTTCAATTTTGGAAACGTCTTGGATAGTTATATACCTGGAAGATAACTCAACAAATTGTGACTGGCTGGCATTAGGTCCTCTCTGAAGAACAGAAGACAAGATAGTGGAACAAGAAAGGTAATGAAAGCAGAAAAAGGATTGGCTTAGAGACAAAAAATAGCTTTAGAGACCACAACTTGTAGAAGAAATGCATTTTGCTACTTCATAAATTGCCTTAGGACTACTTCTGGGCAATGAAAGAGCTAATTATATTGCTTAACTATTGTATGAATCAAGATACTTCAGCATTGGAAAGTGTTTTGAAGATTTTGTTGTTTTAACTAAAGATAAGCAAACAGAGGGACTTTTTGTTTGGACCTGAAGGAGCAACACTACTAGGGTGAGGTTACTATGGCTCTTACCAAATTATGTAGTTGCAATGAGAAATTTAATTTCTAAGGGAACTAAAATGCTCCTGGTGTAGTGAGTACATTTTTGCCCTGGTGAGCACCCTGGGCATAGGAAAGAGGCTGTTCTTTGGGATTCTTTAAACTTGGCAGAGGTCCTGCCTTGCCACATATTTATTATGCAAGTTTGTTGCAGTCACATCATCACTTGGAGCCTCACTTGCCTTGTTTCTAAAATGAGTCTGGCAGTACCTGCCTTGCAGGACTTTCCTGGGGACTCTAAGAGCCAAAGGGGTTCACTGTGCGTGTGAGGAGACAGGCCACATGAAAAGCTAGTGGGCCCTCAGAAGTGTTCTTGGAGAGATTAGAGTTTGTGTTGACACATACATATTGTCATGTTGTGGCTAGCTGATGTGTCCTACTTCCAGGACACATCAGGACTGAAAATACTGGCTGCTGTCAGGGCAGCTTCCAGGACAGTGATAAGGTTCTGGTGTGTCAGTGACACATCCGTTTTGTTGAGTTTCTTTTTTGGCAGTCATCATGGGCTCTGTGTCACCAATTTTGACTCTTGGCTTAAATCATGTGTTTTCCAGAAGCTTTGTTGTCTCTTAACAGTTTTTGAAATCTTGGATTCAGTGGTTTTCAGACAATCATGTAGGATACATGCAGATCTCTGGGAACCCACTATCTTGCCCCCAAATCTGGCTCCAAAATGTTTGAGTGGGCCAAGGAATGTCTTTAGCAAGCCTCTTGGGTAATTCCAGTGCAGGGGTAACCTGATGGCATGCTGGGAAATAGCTGTCTGCTCTCATAGCAGCCCTTTACCCATAGAGGCTTATGATTCATGTAATATTTTAAAGCTATGGCTTTGTGGAAACAAATACTAGTTTGGAAGAATCAGATATGAAGTGTTTGTCCTCTGAGTGAGGCATGAACAACTAAGTGTTGGTTAATGGTCCAAGACATTCGTGTATCAATGAGAGAGGAACCCTAACATTGCGATGGTCCTCATAATGCTGTCTCCATCTGATGTTCTAGGTTCAGCAAACTTGCCAACCTTTCCTTCTTCTTGAGATCTACAAATTTTGTCTTCTCTTTGATGTTGCCATACTCTTTTAAAATCTTTGCAATCTCCTTGTTTCTTTGTGGAATGGAAGAATGCAAAGTCCCTCCTTTTCTCAGGTCCGAGATCTTTAGCCAGGGTCTGCTTAGTGGGTGGCAGGTGCGCTCTGCCTGCTGATGAAACCATGAGTCCTCTCTTTGAGGACTATTTCCAGGGCAAGTGATTGCCAGGAGAACACCACTTCTAGTTGAATGGTTCATGATTGGATGAGAAAAAGGATTTTTCTAGTCATATATGTTTTATCAGATTTCTTTACAGAAGAACATCATGAGCTTTTAATATGCTAATGTACATTGTGTATCTGTGTGGTAGGAGGATGGTTTGGAGGTATTTCAAGGAGTGCCTGACCAGGCACTTTTCCTATGTGGTTCTACTATTCCACAGAGCACTCATTGGGAAGCAGTGCCCAGGTTCGGGGAGCCATTGATCAGGGAGAAACAGTGAATACTGCATAAGGGGAAAGAAGTGAAATGAATTCCATATCCATGCTCACCATGAAGGCTCACAGACACCTCTTCTGAAATGCTCCATCAGTACAGGCCTGGGTGGATTAGAGCAGTGGGTTCTGAAATCTCGAGAGTGCTTCATAGGCCATCTTTCATGTGCGGTTCTGGTGGGATGGTCCTCACATGCATTGGAAGCTTCAGGAACCAGTATGGCTCTTGTCTTCTTTCTTGTCTCAGGCCCAGTGACTCTGTCCCCAACTGCCTCTGTGCTCCTTCCTTGGGCACCATGGGCCACTTTTACACGTCCTTCCATCTTTACATGAAGGAAGAATCGCATTTGTTCATTCATTCACTCATTCTTCATTCCACACATTGGGTGTGGGGGTGTTGCCTTCCTATCCGTCTTTTAGGCCCTTTCCTCCTACATTTCTATCATCTGTCAGAATGTAGAAGGAGCTTGCTGAAAGAAGGAGTGTGATGCTGTCTCTCTTTGTAGAGAGAATGTGTCTTATAGTAGCTTTTATAAAATCTGTCTCCTTGGAAACCCACTGACACATAAATCTTCATCTTGCAAGGCTTTTGAGATGTGCTTCATTCTTTCCTATAGCCAGTTCAGAAATTCTTGTGTCTAAGTATCGTTCCTGATTAGGAATACTGATAATCTCTTGTTCTCTTACTCTTGTTCTTATACTCTGTGTGACCCGGATTTCAGTTTCTCTTTGCAGGAAAGAACTTATATTAGTCAGCTTTCTGTTACCATAAAGAATACCTGAGATAATTAACATATAAAGAAGGAAAGTTGACTTGGGTTCCCTGTTTTGGAGGTTCCCAGTCATGATAAGGAGGACCACCACCTTAGACTCTGATGGGGGTACTGGATAGCAATGGTGGAGAGTACATAGAGGAGTAAAGCTGCTCCCCTCATAGCCAAGAAGCAAAAGTGAGGAAGAAGACATCAGGGTTCAATAATACCCTCTGAGGGCATGCTCTAAATTGCCTGAAGACCTCCCACTAGGCCACATCTCTAAAAGGTTCTGCAGCCTCCAAACGCTGCCGCCCTGAAGACCAAGTTTTTAACACAGTGGACCTTTGGGGAACATTTCAGAGTCAGAGTAGAAGGTGATGAAGAAAACTAGTACTGATTTGATTCTGAGAACTCAATAGACTTAGAACGTCACAACTACTCTGCAATACAAATAAATATTATCACCTCCAAATATGCTGGATTACTACAACTTGGAAAAAGAACTTTTCCCAGGAAAGAGGCAGAATTTAAACCTGGGCCTACTTGACTTACCTCCAACTGTCGATTGTTAAGCTCTTCCAGGACCCGCTATCACTGCTGCTTTCCCTAAGACCTGACATTTCTTCAGATCTGGGTAATAGAGAGGGAATTTTACTCTGCCATTTCTGATAAGAGTTTTGAGCCATTTTGAGTCCACCCAGAACCAATTTCTATAGGAAGTAGGCCAAGGTATCATTGAAAACCACAGATAATTTTCACATCTCCTTTGCAACCATGTTTGCTTTCTGCCTTCCCTCTCATAAGTTCCATGAAAGCTAGGACTTGCCTTTTTGTTCACTGTTGAATCCCTAGCACTTAGACAGGTGCCTGGCACACAATTTGTGGAAATGAAGGAATGTGCATCCTATACATAACCTAGACAGCAATTCATTACCATAAACCATTCTTTAAAAACTATCAAGTATTTTATGCTTAAGAAGTACAGTGAATAACGAACATCAACGTACCCACTACTCAACTGAAGGAATAATATGCAACTCCACCAGGATTGACTAGTTCATGCTGCTGTAATAACTCTCAAATTGCAATAGCTTAAAACAAACAACAATGAGCAAACAAACAAGGAAGATGTAGTGCTTCTCACTCATACTACATGTTCATATAGAGGGTGTCAGAGACCTAATTTAGGAACTAGGCTTAGAGCGTCATTGTTAGTTACTGACAGCGACAAAGAAAGAGAGATGATGATTGCATACAACCCTTTCAGCATCTCCATCTACAAGTGACGCTTCTGCATTCTTCCTTGGCCAAAGCAATCACTTATCTGCCTTGCTTAAAGGAGTTGGAGAACAGTCTCACCATGTACTTAGAAAGAGGAGAATATAAACATTTGTGTATGGTTCTAATCCCTGTCACAGTTACAAATATAGTACTTAAAGCTCTCTGTGACCGTCTCCCTTGTCTCATTTCTTTCACTGTCCTCTAGTGAACATCCCTATAATTAATTTGATATTATTTTATTGTGATTTTCCTTTTCATTTTCCTAATCAGGAAAGTGAAGTCAAGCAGCTTCTTGTGCTTACGAATCATTTTGGTTTCCTCTTTTGTATGTTGCCAGTTTATCCACCTTACCTAATTTTAAAAATTCTGACAGTTTAAAAAAAAAAAAGAAAAAATTCTGACAGTATATATTCTTTTGTATTGTTCGATAGGAATTCTTTATGTATTTTGGATACTAGTATTTTATTGGTTACATGAATTATAAAGATCTGTAGCTCTTCGTTTATGAAATCTTTAAATACTTTATTGTTTCACAGTCTTTTCTTTTATGGGCTGCACTTTATGCATCTTGATTAAGAAATCCTGTCCTACCTGAGAAAATAACATTTTCTTTTCAGTTTTGATTTTCATGTTTAGGTCTTTATTTTACCTGGAAATGGAAGTTGTGAATTAGGTCTTTATTTTTCTCCAGTATGGTTAAAGAAGAGTTCTAGAACTCACTAATTTGTTGGAGTTTTTCTGTTGTACACCATGTTTTCATATGGCAAATATTTCAGAGCTCTTTATTTGACTTCATTAGTCTGTGTGTCTATTCCTGGGCCAACGAAAACATGTCTTAATGGTTTCATAATTAAGTACTAATATCTGATAGAATAAGCATTATCTTTCCTCCCACCTCTGTTCTTTAAGATTGCTTTGGCTATTTTTGGACCATTGTTCTGCCTTACAAATTTTAGAACAAGCTTGTCAAGTTCTGTGAAAAACCTTGTTAAAATTTTGATTTATTTATTCAACAACAGTTACGTATCACTTATTACATGTCAGGCACTTTTCTAAATGCTTTACAAATACCTATTCAGTTAAAATATATTCCTTGTTTTGGAAAGAACTGAAGTTTTTATGCTGTTGTCTTCCTGTTCATGGTGAATATTTGGCCTTCTTCAATATCTCTTAATAAAATTCTATGATTTTCTCCACAACGATCTTGATGTTTTAACCAAAATTATTCCAGAGCACTTTGTAAATTTTTTATGATCATTTTAGAAGATACCATTTGAAAAGTTACAGTTTCTAATTGATCACTGCTAGTGTAAAGAAATATAATACAGATTTTTGTGATAACCTTAGACCTACAACTTTAACTCTCTTGTTAATCCTAATTGGTTGCCTGTGGATTCTTTTGTATTTCCTAGGTGATAACTTCTGCTGGTTAGGACTACTGTTGAACAGAAGTGGTGATACTGGCTATCTTTATGTCATTCCTGACTTTGAAGGGAATCCTCATTTTGCACCACTAAGAACCCTTACTCTGGTTGAGGAAGTTTCTTTATGTTTTTAGTTGACTAAGATTATTTTTGCTTGTTTTGAATTTTCTTTTCTAAATTAGCAAGAAAGTTCTTGGTGTTTTTAAAGCATTGCTTTAGTTGGCATCTTATAAATTTGGATAACTTATATTTTTATTTCCAATTAGCTCAAAAAGTCTTATTATTTGCCTTCATGTTTGCTCTTAGACTCATGATTATTTATAGGTGTTTTGTTTAATTTTCAAGTGATTAGAGATTTTTCTTATCTTTGTTATTGGCTTTCAATTTAATTTAATTTTGTTCAGATAACATACTTTGGATATTTTCAAGGTTTTTAAGTTTTGGTAAGTTTTGTTTTGATCCTTGGTTTGATTTATCCTGATGGATGTTCTATTCTGTTTCTGCATAGTGTTGTATAAATGTCAGTTATAGTCAGTTGGCTGACCTCTGCTACCCTGCCAATTTTCTACTAGTTTTATGTATTTTTAAGAGCTGATATTGAAATCTCCAACTAAAATTACAAAGTTACCTATTTCTTTCACTTTTGTTAGTTTTGATTCCTGTATTTTAAAACCCTGTCTTTACATGTTTAGGTCTGTTTTATCTTGTTTGTGAATTAACCGTTTTGTTGTTTTGTAATTTTTTTTTTGTAATGTATTTCTTTAACCCTGGTAATTTTCTTTTTTTCTGAAGTCTACTTTGCCTGCTGTTAAAACAGCCAGATTTCTTACTGTTGTGTGTTTTTTTTTGAAATTCTGTATTATTTCTATCTTTTTTCTGTTTTGCTTTCTAAAATTAAAAAAAGCCACTCTTGCATTTTTTCTGATTGTGTTTACATAGTATGTCTTTTTCTTATTTGTTCACTTTTAACTTTCCTATAGTATTATGTTTGAGACAAGTTTCTTATAAATCTCATATGACTGGATCATTTTAAAGTGTATCTGACAGTAAATGTCCTTTAACTGATGTGTTTAGACTATTTAAATTTAATATAACATTGTGATATTTGGATATAAGTCTATCTTTATTACTTATTTTGTTCCTTTTATTTTTCTACTTCTCTTTTTTGTATATTTTTAGGTTGTCTGAAAAAAATACAGTTTTTCTGTTTTATTTTACTTGTAGTGTTTACTGAGATTTTCTATTCTTCCATTCACTTCAAGATTGTCTGTTTTTGGAGAATGTTTATAATAGCTTCTTTGAAGTCTTTTTCATGTAAGTCTTAACAACTATATCACCCAAACACTGCTGCCTGTTAATTGTCTTTCCCATGAATGTTAACTTTGATTTCTCAATTTTTTATTTGCAAAGTAATTTTAAATTTTGTCCTGAACATTTAAGGGGTTATTTGATGAGACTCTGTGTTTAAGTCCTATACAGGATTTACTGATATTTTGGTTTTGATGGTCACTTGATCCAATTTGGTACAGATTAAAATTTTTGATCAGTCCTCTGTGGGTTGTAACTAGAAAGTTAATTTCATTTTCAAACCCCTCACAGTGTTATTTCTATTTGTCCCATGTTGCCTGTCAGTAGGCAGTCTGGGATGGGTGCTGGTCTATGTATTAATTCAGTTCTCGACATCTTTGATATGCTGCCTAGACTCGGATTCACTCATGTGCTGCTCAGAAGTGAGCCCTGAATTCATATCACTTTATTGGTTAGTTTACTTCCCTGCATATCCCCCTTTCCACACGTCCGTTATACTTTTTGTCTCCATACCTCCCCTTTTAGCTCTCTGGGAAGAAGGTTAGAACATTAGTTAAGTTTCTGTACCACTTACTTCCAAGACTGTGCCTGAATCCCAGGCCAAGGGGGCTGAGGATGTACACAGAGAAAAATGCAATGAAAGTTTATTTCATTCTTGGGACTGCAGCTCCTCTGGTCAGAGATGTAGGTATGGGATGCAGTGTGCTGAGACACAGGAGAACAGACACACAAAAAATCTGTACACAGATATCCCCCAGTCTCAGCATTAGGAGATCTGTTTTCTGCTCTTGTCTCTTGTGGTACAACTGGAAGCATTCACTGAAAGCCCTCCTAGTCATGCCGACATCTACTTGGAGAAAAGAATAGAGTATACTAGAGGAAAGAATGAAACACTTGCCACTAGTTTGGTGTACTTTGAATTCTAGTGTTTTCCCCTAATCTCCCTTCCGTTGTTTGTAGTATCCTCAAATAGGTGTTCCCTGGAATCTGTCAGGTTTGTAACTGCAGTCAGTAGAACTGCAGTGGAAATCAGCGGGAGAGATTGGGGAAGTAATCTTTTGTTTTCTTCTATAACCTCTCAGTATGTTAAATTGTATTATGAGAGTAATAGATTATGTAGTAAGATTCTTTCTTTTCTGCGGTAAATAATTTGTTTAAACTGTATAACACAAGATATATTTTGCATTCTGTTTGCTAACATTTTATTTACTATTACTTTATCTATGCTTAATCATTTTCTTTTTGTGTATTGTCCTTTTCACTGTGAGAAGACAGTTTTTCTCTGGTAGTTGTATAAAGGTAGTTACTGACCTATTCCTTGGATGTTTGATGAGTTGACTATCAGGAGTGGATCAGGTGTTTCCTTGTATTTTTTTCTCTGTGTATCACCATATTACTACAAACTTAATTCCTTTAGTGTTATAAGCTCTATTCACATATTTCTGCTATTTCTTCTTGAATCTATTTTGGTGTTACCTCTTTAAAGGAGTTTGTTAATTTCAACTGTTTTACAAATTTATTTCCATCAAGTTTTCTATAGTTCACTACGAACACATTGTTAATACACGTGAAGGTGTAAGGGTGTGTGTGTGTGTTGCGCTGGTGTGCTGCCCTATTCTGTCAGTCATGCTGAACTCATGACTTCCCAGCATACTCTACAGTTTCTCTGAGCCAATCAATTCTTTGTTGTATGGTTTTGGGTTGAGTGTGATACCAGTAATTTCTCTTGTGCTCTGGAGAATATTTTGAATGACAGCGACTCATATTATGATTGCAGTGTTGTATATTCATCTTACTCACCTGAAAAATGGGATTACAACTCATTAGTAACACCATGAAAAGATTGAAAATTCCCAGATTTTTTTTCAGTATGATTTTCTCTTATGTGTTTAGCTCCTGCGAAGTTGGTTTTCCTGCTTTACAAAAACCAAACTCCAAGTGTAGTGGAGAGTACTAGAATGGAAGGTCCCTGTTATGGTTGGTGTTGAGGTGGCCCCTCAAGCCTCATGCAGTCATGGAGGTCTAGCGTTTGTGATTGGTTTGTTGTCTAGTGCTGGGACTAGCGTTTGTGAATGGTTCGTTGTCTAGTGCTGGGACTAATGGTGTTAGTGCTTCGCCTGCCCAGGGGCAGAGCTGGAATACAATATAAGGGAGGGAAAAAGGCATGTTCTCACTTCCCCTTTTTGCCCTATTTGCTCTTATTGCTTGGGGGCTGCCATGAACGGCTGCCCTCAGGCATGCCACCCTGCCTTGGAGCCAGCTGAGTATGGACTGAAACCTCCAACAAACTGTAAGAAATAAACCTTTCCTTCCTTTATTTTGGGCATCAGGTATTTTGTCTCAACAAGGAGAGAAAAGTAACCAAGATAGTCCCACAGGGAGCTGTTAACAATGAATGAGACCCTCCTTCCAGGAGCTACCTGAAAGCTTCTTCCAGCATCACTTTGCAGGGAACTTAGTAACCAGTGCTGCCTGAGTTGTGTGCCATGGAGAGCCCTAAAGGCCAATCTCCTGGATCTGCTCCCCACATGGCTCCTAACTAGCTGTGGGTAGGGTCCTCAAAAACGCCAAGACTACATTCTCAGGAGTCTGGAATGACCATCTTCAGGGGTGTCTGAGATGTCATCTCCTAAACGCTGTTGAGCAACAAAGACAAGCCAAGTGATTATTTCAGGGCTGTCACTTTGCCTCTTTCAATTTCAGTGTTCAGAAGGGACTCTGTGGTTCTCAAGAGTCTCCAACCTTCTAACTTGGGACAGCTTGAGCCTTGTTGTCCAGAAAGGAAGCTGGGCATTTTGGAATTCAAAAGGGTCCATTAATGAGGCCATGCAACAGGAACACTGCTGATGGGCAGCCTCAGAGAGGCAAAGCATTTTGATTGGCATCTTCCACAGAATAGCAAATTAAGTGCTCGGATTTCCTTCCTATGTTCTCTCTCCCTTGGCTCCTGCTACCCCGGCTGGAGCCCAGACAAAACTGAGTTGTCCTTTGGGAGCTATCACCATGGCTTTCAAGGCTCCCAGGGAGGCCTGTGCAGAGTCTGAGTCCTCCAGTCATGGTGGACGCCAATTGTCTGAGAGTCTCCCCAGGGAGCTTAGAAGCTTCCACTTAGCAACCTTTTCCCTCCCAGGACCTCTTCTCTCCTCTTGTGGAGAAGCTCCTGAGCTGTGGCTCTTTCAGCTCCCCCTTTCTCTTCAACCCCAAAGTTGTCAGGTGACAGATGGTACACTGTCCCTAGGGACCCTTCATTAGTTGCTTCCACCCATAAGAAGAAGTATTCTATTGCAAAAGAAAGTTGAGACCACCAGCCTGGATAATCTGGTTTTGATGGTCTCAGGTTGTTTCAGCACAGGTTTATATCAAGACTGAGCTTGCTTTCAGTTGTACAGGATGTAAGTCCCAGCTTTGCCACAGCACTATTATCTTGGATAGCTCACTTCTCTCTGGTCCTTGCAGTCTTCCAATGCAATGTTTGGAAGTAGATTACTGGTTCCCACATCTTTTCTTGGCTGCAATGATCCAAGAAGTGTGATTCCATCTCTGTCTATATAATTGAGAAGATTTTGATATAGCCATGTTTGGAGTTATCCTAAGGTGGGGGGTCTGGTAGAAAGCTTTGGAATCAGACATGGGTCAGATTACCACTGGGATCAGATCAGCAGGGTACTCTTGTAGAATCATAGTTGACTCACATGTGCTTGTGCAGACTAGAAGATGGTGCCTCCAGTGAATCACTTTCTATTGGAAGATTCTCGTGGCAAATACCCACACCTGTTGTGAGTGTGATGTGACTTCCGCTGTATAGAGTCATGCACTGTACAACCTGTTCAACTGTACGCAATAGCTGTCTGTGCCCTTTGGCAAGTTGCTTGACCTCTTTAGATTTCCATTTGTCCATCTGGAAAAAGAAGATGATGCCTCTTTCATAGGATAGTAGTGGTGAGAGAGATATGTTGGGAAAGCCCAAGGCTCAAACAGTAGTTGCTCTGGAATTGAGTTTCCTTTCTCTTTTCAGCAGCTCTCTCCTTGTGGTTTGATGGGTCAAAGCATCTCCCCTGTCCAAAGGAGCAACAAGAGGTGATCTGGTGTTTCCACAGAAGGCTTAAAAATTGGAAACCTGTCCTGTAGCCCACGCTAGCTTCTGCTGCTGCCTTGGGAGTTGATGCCAAGCTGCCCTGGAATGTTCTCTCTGCTTGTCCTCCAGGATGGAAGGGAGAGCCCCAGGGACAGAGTGGATCATCTGAGGCACAGAGTGGCGTCACAGTTGCGAGGCAGTGGGGACGCCCAGGAGATCTGAGATGAGAAAAGAAGAGCAACCCAGGCTGGAAGGAGTTCTTGCCTGGCAGAAGGGTGACCATGGGGAGCCCTCCTCATGGGTAGGGAGTTCATACCTGGTCCTGTGCCACCTGGGTCACCCACTAGGGCTGGCACTGGGGAGTCCAGTGCAGGTCTCTGTGGCTTCTGGCAGAGGAGCCATACAACTTTTCTGACAGCAGCACTGGAAAAGTCACTGGGTCTGGTGTCTCTCCACCCTGCATTTGGATTCAAGACTGTTACTTACTAGCTGGGTACCCTTGGACACATTCTTTAAGCATTTTCAGCTTTCAGAGAGTGTCTCATTTAGGGAATGAAAATAATTATTCCCATCTCTAAAAGGTTCATATCCTTTAGAATAATATTCCAAGACTGCTCAGGAGCCACCCTCAGCCTCCCTTTTTCATTGTAATTCTTGGTACCTTCTGTTGGGCTGTCTGGGATGTTCTCCCATCCTCTAGTCACTCCTCATTCCCTTCCCTTGTGGGAGACACAGTGTCTGCCCCTTCTGGGCCTGGTGGGATCCTCCCTGTTCTTCAAGTCCCTGCTTTGTGAAGATTTTTTTGTTCTTTTTGTCTTAGTTCTGCATTGCTGAACACTAGCATCTTAGAACAACAGTAAATGTTTGTTATCTCACATTATCTTTGAGGCAGGATTCTGGGAGCTGCTTAGCTAGCTGCCTTTGGATATTTCATGAGGGTGCTTTGAAGAAGCTCAGGCCTTCTTCATCTTCTTACCTGGTCATGTTTCTCTACAATGTACTAATCACACCCGTTATTAGGTTATTTAAACAAAACCTGAAGATAAAGGGAACTAAGACGTTACAATTTCTGTATTTGTTGAGATAAAAATTCCACATGTGACAGGAAGTCTCACTGATGCCCTTTCCACTTTGTAGTTCACAGAATGTTTTCTCACAAATTAGTTCTCTTATAAATTAGCTCATTTATGTCTTCCTTAAAAGCACACTGTGGGATGAGTAGGATAGGCTCTGTTCATAACATTTGACAGAAGAAGCAGCTCAGACCCAAAGATGCTAAGTGAGGAAGTCAGAGGCAGGGAGGCAGAGGCTGGGACTCAAAATCAGGTTCTGGAATTCTGAATCCTAAGCTCCACTGTAGTGTGTGTGATAAGTAATGAGGGACATGAGAGCCCACCGTCACACAAGTAAAGTCCCCATGAGGAACTTTGAGTTGAGACCCATGCGACATGGGGATGCCAGAGAAAAGCAGTGCAAGGTGAGGGAGTGGGAAGGACGAAGACCTTGACAGCTATTGTGTACAGCTGAACAGAGATACAACCTAATGGAGGACAGAATGCAGTGCAGCGGAAACAGTAAGCACATAGTAAGCAGGAGCTGCTGTGATACTATCATTCTCAGTTCTGCCCTCACCTGTCACATTGTTCAACTGGAATATATCTCTAGGTGAGGACATTGTGGAAACCTAACCAGTCCTGCTGGGTTCCCAATATGTGATGAGGAACTGCCTTCTATGAAGATCAGTGATGATGAGTTTGCCTTCAAAGCACTTCCCACATCTTTTTCTGGCTCACAAATGCATAGTGGTAGATTTTGATAGATTTTTAAAAAAAAATAAAGTTGATCTCTGAAGATTCAACCAGAGGCCCAAGTTTCTAGGAGGGCTCTCATCTCCAACTTGCTCTCCCTACCCTACCAGAGAGACCATAGTTGGGTTCTCCAAAACCTTGGGATTTTCCTAATTTTTCAACATAAAATCAAAGATTCTGAACATGCAGTCTTGTTCACGTCTCAGTTTTTTCCTTGTTAACAGTAAAACAAAAGGAATGGGGTTGGTTTGGACTTTCTGGAATCCTGGAGGCATCTGGAACTAGAATCCAAGAACATTCTTTACCTACTTGTGCAGTAGACATTTACTGAGATTCATGTGTCATGCACATTCTCAGTGAAGACACAAAGATGGTTGAGAAAGTTGTCCTTACTTTCACAGAACATGTACCATTCAAAAAGTTGTTATTAATATTATCCCTGCAAATATCTTTTATTGAGCATCTCATGCTGATCATGTGCTAAGATGCTGCTCAGGGTTTCATATGTTTTTCTCTCATCCTGACAACCACAAGAGGTAGTATTTATGACCTAATTTTACATAAGAGGAAAAAACTCAAGAGTTTTGTCAGTGTGGCAGAGGATCCAGGTTCTGAGTCAGTTCTGTCTGACTCTGAAAGCCTCAGAATTTCTACATGTTGCACAGACTCCAGGTGCTGAGGGTCAGGAGCAGCAGGTGTTTTTGATTAGGAAAAGTGGAAGTGGCATGAAGATCAAAGGGCACCTACAAAGGCACAGGGTAAGCAAGGCAGGTGCCAGGCTTGGGATGCATGGAAAGAGCAGCTCAGAGTCCTGGAGTGCAGGTGTGTGGAGGGAGGGGACAGCAGTGGGGGGCAAGGCTGGAGGGGTGGTTGGGACTATGTTCTGCAAAGATTTGTCATCCAGACATTACTGTCTCCTTTAAACAGGCTATGGGATCCTACAGAATATTATAGACCAGGACCAGATAAGCACAAAAGATTCAAATGTCTTCAGGGACCAGGAAGTGAAATACAGTAGACAGTAGGTTGGTTCATGTCTTCAGAGGGGAATTTCGTGCCAGGCACTGTTCTGAATTCTAGAGATACAGAGAATAAGACTGCTGCAAGCTGCCTTCAGGAAGTGCATATCCTCTTGTGTTGCAATTATGACCTAATTCTATATAAAACCACAGTATTTGTGATAAAGAAATATGTAAGCAAATAAGGGGATCATTTCAGATACTTACAGGTGCTTGAGACAGAGTGTGGTCAGGGAAGTCTTCTCTAGGGTCATGCTTTTTGAGTCAAACCCTAAAAGGCAAGAAGGATGCTACTGTGTAAGCCACAAGAGCTCTCAGAGGCAAGGTAACAGTGATGCAGAGCAAGGCCTTGGGTTTAGACTGCATAGATATGAATCCAGATTGGTGATTTACTCACTGTGTGGCCTTGAGAAGGTCACCTGAACCATCTGTGCCTAGTTACCACATGTGTAAAGTAAGGATGGCTCTACCTCCCAGAACTGTGAGGACTGCTTGAATTAGTACATGTGCAGCACTTAGGCTGTACAGTACAGCTGCTGCCACCAGAATCCTTCATACCAGGCGTGCAGCATGCCAAGCAAGAAAAGCAGGTGAAAGGGGTGTGCATTTGGCATCAGAACAGTAGCCCGGTGGGTAGAGCTGAGTTTGTTGGCTGGTGGGAAGAGGAATTGAGGCCTAATGAGCAAGGGATTGGAGGCGGCCATTTGGGCACAGCAAGAAGTGTTGCAGCAAGCAGCTGATGTGGTCTGTGGACCTTTGAAGCCTAGGCTTGTGGGTGCTGGGGCCAGGGTTTCAGGAGAGGAGCCTGAAGGAATGGTAGGTGTTGGTGTCTATTTTAAGAGGTGAAGCTTTAAGATTTACCCATGGAGGAAAGAACAGAAGTGAAGTAATGTCACAGGTTGTTCGGTCAACTCTGATGAGGAGGGCAGAGGACATGAAAGGGTCTCATTTACAGAAATGATAAACCTGGGGGGAGCAGGTTCTTGGGAGGTGCAGGCAGCCCTGCTGTGGCATGTGTGCTGTGAGAGTCCCGCCACATGTTCTGTGAGAGTCTCCTTGGCAGCTGGGATGAAACATGTCTCGTGTGAGTGACAGGGATTCCAGTGACCTGAGGAACTGTTCTCATGTGAATTCAGGTCATTTATTTTTAAACACCCTGCTTGCCAAGCCAAACACACCTGCCTCCAGTTCATGATCCTCAGATGGTCCCCAAACTACCATCTGCTCTAGAAGATTAAATGCCAAGCTAAGAGCAAGCCTTTAACTGTCCTATGGAAAAGCTCTTTGGCTTGGGGAGAGAGAAGGAGAGTTCTGGTGGCATGACCAGTTTCGGGGTCTTCTGTGACTTCCTGACCAGGTTTCATCTTGTTCAGTGGCCCTGTACTTAGCCGCTCATATATGCCAGGGCCTGTGCCAAGCTGGAGGGAGAATGTGAGATGTGGCTCTGCCTAGGGGAGCTCAGGCCAGCGGCATCCAAGTCCTATGTTTAGTTTCATTTATTTGATGCATTTTGATCTGTTCAGCCTGCAGCTAGTTGGTAATGATGCGATGATTTATGCTTCTGGACATAACAGTGCTGGCAGTGCATGCCTGAGCTGATCTTTGGGACTTGGGCACACTGGTGTGTGAGTGTGTATGTGTGCTCGTGCGTGCATGTGCATGTTTATGAGTGCAAGATATTACAAGGAAATGGAATCAAAGTTCTTGAAATTGAGCAGCCCAAGTTCAGTCCTACCTATGAGACTGAGTTCCTATCTCAGTACTGAGGGTGTTGTGATGGAGTGAGTCCATCTCAATATCTCTATCTCTATCTCTTGGTCTCTCTCTCTACCTTGGATAATCCTTCTCACCTGCACATACCCTCAATATCTACCATTTGAAACCTTTGGGTCTCAAATTTCTCTCACAGAATTGCTGAAATAATCCCAGGAGAATGAACACTGAATTCCATAGCATTCAAGTTCAAAACCACTTAGGGGTTTCCAGGGAGTGATTTTCTCAGAAAGTCCTTTTGGCTTTTCCCTTTCAAAGTGGGTACATGTCCTGTGACCCAAAGTGTGGTCCCTGGGACAAAACTACCACTATCATTTGGGAGCTTGCTAGAAATGCAGAACCTCAGCCACAGCACACTCCTTTCCACCATCACTGAGGAAAGAACGTGGATATTTTGAGTTGTTGTTGTTTTGGTTTTCTGTTTGTATTTATTTATTTATTTATTTTTGAGACACAGTCTCACTACGTTCAGGCTGGCCTTGAACTTGAGATCTTCCTGAGATTACATGTATGCACCACCATAACTGGCTAGGACCTGCATTTGAACAAGACCCCCAGGTGACTCCTGTGCACAGTCAAGTCTGAAATGTGCTAATATAGACAGAAACTGTCTACATAATGCTTAGTTTATTTGGATTTCTCCTGGGTGTATGATGCAGAAGATAGTTCCCAAATGCCCTCCATTTCTTCTAAGAGTCTCACAGGAAAAGAGACTTGACTGAGGAGGTTGGACACTTGGATTAGCCTAAAGATCACTGCAGAAATGAGCAGGCATTTAGCAATGGTTTGCCAAGCTTCCTTTGAAATAAAACGTGTATTTTCATCTTTTGACACTGGCTTAGATGACTTGAACTTTGTGGTTAAAGGAATGACATATTTTTGCCACATGAGGAAGGAACTGGGCTTGTCAGTTTGGAGAAGAGAAGTCTTATAGATGTGACTCAGAGGGCTCGCAGGAGGAAAGGAAATCACACCCTCCAGGTTGTCAGCTGAGAGGGCTGGATGGAAATCCCTGACCATTACCAGTAGGAAGAGCTCGGGTCTATGTAAGGAGGCAGTGTTTTGAAGAGATAGCCAGCAGTGAACTGGTGCACCAGCACCCGCATTTAGAACATGCTCAGGTACATCTACTCTCAGATAAATTCACTTTCCCATCTGCACATGTTTGTAGGATGAAGTAGGAAAGAAGTAGGAAAGAATGTAGCAAAGAGTCTTTTTTACATGTTTCAGGATGTGCATGCTGTCCTTTGTCTTGAGTGTGATGCCAGCATCTGGCAAGGGCCTTTGTGCTGGACCTTAACATGGCAGAAGAGCAAGTGAGTGTGCATGAAAGAAAGCATGAGAACTGGGCTTGCCTTCCTAACAACCAGTCCCTTCATAACTTCAATTGTATTGTCCGCTTTTCTGTTGCTGAACAAAATATCTGACACCTGCACTTTAAAGGAAGAAATGGCTTGTTAGCTCATGTTTTCATGGAATTTAGTCCATGGTCAGCTGACTTCAAGGCAGAAATATATATGACAGAAAGGTGTGGTGGAGCAAGGCTGTTTAGTTCATAGTGGCTGGTAAGCAGAGCAGGGGACAGCAACAGAGAGGAAGGGGTGAGGTACCAGCTATAGTACCAAAGACAATGCCTCCATGACTGACCTGGACATACCCAGAGGTGTGCTTTGTTAGTCCCCTTGGTGTCTTCTAACCCAATCAAGTTGACAGTCTAACTGGTCTGTCCCACCAGTCATGAGAACTTTGCCTTCATAACTCAGTCTTTTATTAGGCCCCAAACCACTTGCACAGTGATATAATAGGTTAAACTTTCAACATGTAAATTTAGAGGGATGTAGTCAAACCATAGCACCTTATCCCCTCTCCACAATGAAAAGCTTTCCCAGCCTGTCAAAGTGGGAAATTTATAGTATAATTGCTTGCTCTTCTCCTGGCCCTAGAAGGTACTGCATTCCTTTCCTTTCCCAGGATATACTCCATCTTCCTCTCTAATTCTCTAAATCTCACTGATACCTGTCTTCCTAGAAGCCTCTTAGTGCCACTCATTCTAGGCTACAAGGTCCTCTTCCTTTTGTGAAAAGGGACCCTCCATGTAGCATTCAACAGTTAGGATTGTCTCATTCATTAATACTGTATTTTCCCAGTAAGGCCTCAGTTCATAAAGGTCAGGGATTGGTAGCTTGGCCAGGTGGTTTCATTGGAAATATTAGATGCCTTTATATGGCAGCAATTTGAATAATATGAGCAACTTGAAGGAAGCTCATTGCCTGATCTATGGGCTTCAGCTGGGTTCCGGGTCATGTCCAGCCTCATATCCAGCACCAGTGGAGGGGGCTTGAGGGGTATTAGTAGAGGGTGGTAATTGATTGTTGGATCTGAGTAACAGAGCCATGAGCGTCAACATGAAACTTGAAACAAAGAAGTTATTGAAATAAATAAAATTTGCTTTTTATTAATATGTCACTTTACTTGATAAAGAATTGTTGCATAGGGTAAAACAAAATATAATTATGGAATAAGCAAACATACAAAATCAGACCAGGCAAGAAATAAATGGATCACACAAACCTTTCCATATGACCCAAATTCCTGCAAATGAGAGAAATAAATAAAAGAAATATGTTCTTCAAGCTGCCTTCTGAGATGGCAAAGACTTCTGTGGTTTACACTCTGTGTTTCATCACATCTTATGCTAAGTGAGTTGGTGGACCATCCTGACCTCTGCTGGCTGAGTCTTGTCTTCTACAGAGATTTGCCCACTTCTGTAGGAGACAGGAACCTGGAAGGCGCACCATCCCAGTCACTCTCATTATCAACACTACAAATTTGTTTTATTTTCTTTGATACAAGAGCCTGATTCAGAGTTGACAGCCAAATTGACCTGGAAGGTAGAATGAGGCAATTCTGAACATTTCTGAATAAAGAAGAGGGGAGAGGAACAAAATGCAGGGTGGTGATGCCTTTCATGTTTATAGTCACAAATTTCAACTTAATAGCCGACCTCTGTTCCCTGAGGAGCAGGAGAGCACAGTGCAGTCCACTGTGACACTACCAACTTGAGGCTCAGTGGAGGGGAGACAGGTTCTCCTGCCAAGTCTGGATTATGTAGTCATGAGCCCATTAAGTAGTACTAACACTTAGTTATTAAACATGTGATAGACATAATATTTTTATGGCTCTGGTATAAGGTGGTACTTGATTCGATTTTCAGACCTTCCATTACTAATTGTTTCAATTCAGATAACTTAAGTTCTCAAAGACTCAATTTCCACATCTGAAAAGTGGGAAAACAGTAGCAACAACTTCAGTTTCTTTTTGAAGTTGAAGGTAGGTAACAAATGAATAGTGCTTAATTATTGTACTATATAGTATTTCATATTTTAAGCAACCCCAATACTATATATTATGTAAGCATTTCATTAACTCAATTATTTTTGTGAATTATCCACTTTACAATCAACAGTAGTTTATGTTCCATATAACCTGGCAGGAATTTTCCCCCTGTGGGAAGGCACCCATCCCATGGCAGGCTGTGGTGATGTTTTATAGACACATCTTGCCAAGCTCAGCCTGGGCATCAGAAGCACTATATTCAGTCATTCTCATTCAGTCATCCTCAATCACAGTTTTCATGCTTACAACAGACCCCAGGCTTGTTGAGCATCAATATTTACCAAGTCAAATGGAGCAAAGTAAGCTAAACCTTTTGCTTAACCTTGACAGATGATGGTATTGAAGTTAGAGGATGGGTTACTTTCCCTTTTCTGGGAATACAAGGGTTGGAGCTGAAGATGTGGGAGGCATTCTGGCTCAGCAGCTTTACCTTGTTTTCATCTCCCACAAACCATTTAATCTCTTGCAACGACACTCTCTTCACCTGGCAAACAGAGTAAGACCTGCCTCCCAGTGGCTGCTATTCTGAGTAGTAATGGTTCATGCTGTGGTGGATTCGATTCTTTTTTTCAGTTTTTATTGATTATACTGATTAAAGGACTTCATTCTGGCAGATTTGTATGTAACATAATTGAAGAAAAGTTTTTAAACTTATGAAGGGCATTTCTGTTTTAAATGTGAATTCATTTGAAATAAAATTTGTTTTCCAATTGAGAGAAGTTTACAATATTAATAAAAACCAAAATCAAAGGAGAATACTTAGCATTTGAAATCTGAAGTTAGATGGAATGGTTGGATTTCAAGGGCTTGTTTTGTACCCTCCCTTCTGTGCTGGTGGTTTAAAAATGTAACTTTAGATATAAGAGATGTATACTTCAAAGGACCATTTTATAAGACAGAGTATGAGATTATATTTGCCACGGTGTAGCATAGAACCTTTTCTATATCCAGAAGTAATTTCTTATATTCTTTCAAAAACTAGGACTGTGTTCCTTCCTTTGACTTTTCATCTTTTATTTTTTCCCCACATTTTTATTAGTACATATTGCTTATGCAGATTAATGGATTTCATTTTGTCAGATCTATGCATGCACATAATGTACTTTAATAATTTCCCTTCCATCACTGCCTTTCCTCTATACTCCCTTCTACTTTCACCTGGTTTTGGGGAGTTCAATAAGTATAATATCTTTTGATCATATCATGCCCCAATTACCTGGTCTTACATCCTCTCCTCCTTCCTCTTCTTTCCTTCCCCCGACTTTATGTCCTCTCAGGGATTTCTTGTTAGCTATTCTCCAAGGCTTTCCTTTGAAATTTGAGTGAAACTCTCTCTGACCCCACATCTCTTGCATTCTGAATTCCATTAAAAACCAGTATCACATGGACTGTAACAATGTCTGCTGTTAATGGAAGCACTGGTCAGGCCCACTTGGACTGTGGTTGCAGTGACCTCTGAGTGCCTGGATGACTGAACGTAGTGAAATGAATCCTGAGGGAACCAACTCACCAGGCAGTCCTTCTCAAGCAGGGATCTCTTCTGAAAAGAAAAGTTGACACTTTTTAAAAAATTAAGTTTATTGGTACAATTTAGATATACTTAATGATCATATGCATCATAGAGAATTTGTACCTATATGTGTTAATATCTTGATTCCTCTTTTTTCCCCGAATTCCTTCCCCTCCCTTCAACCTTTCTCCTCCTCCTTATTTACAAAGCTTTGTTTCCATTTTATCCTTCTTTTATCATTTTTTTCTTTTTCCATTTCTTTCTTTCCCCTTTCCTTCTCCCTTTCCTTTTGAACAATTTCTTCCTGTTTCACAGAATCTATTATATATTTTGTTCATCATTCACTCTTTCAGTTTCTCACACCAGGGAGACAATGTGGTATTTACACATGTGTGTTCAATTTATTTCACGTAAGAGTGTGGTCTCAAGTTGCATCCATTTAAAGGTTGACACTTTTGCACCACTCAGCATGCAGTAGGCAAGGCCTTGCTAATTCCTGAGATGCCCCTGGACGGAGTACTTGGTTTCTTTTTAGTGGTGCTAATTTCTTTAATAGCTATACATCCCCAAGATTGTATATGATTCCTTTTAGGCCAGCATTTAAGTCTTTAAGAATATTTCTGTTCTGCCTTTTGCCCACTGTAAATCTGGCTAAAAGCAGCAAGTGGTACCTGTGCCACAATTGGAAATTACAATTCCCTTCACCAGATTAATTGGCCTACTACCCATAATCGCAGTCTCCTGCAAATTCTCAGGACATGGGAAAAATTTCTTCCAGAGTGCAAAACATGTGGATTCTAGTTCAACTGCTAATGGAGTCCTTGTTCCCAACTGAAACCTCTTGAGCCTGGCCTTTACTGTCTGTATTCTCATCAGCATTCTGGTCTTCTGTGCTCTGATCAGAATCACCCATCAGGCTCTGTTTACAGTATTCTACCGCTTCTCTAACCCTATCTCCAAAGCTTTGCAAACTTCTCACACAACCAGTTCCAAAGGCTTCTAAACTACATAATCAGTTATAGTCTGTTCTCATGTTACTCTTTTCTAACTATGGAAGACTTACTGGGACTAGGAAGATGCCTGGTACCTGAAACTCTTGAATGAACATGGCAATGAAGTTCTTCCCTATGTAACAAGCTTCTTCTCTTCTAGCTTCTATTTCTGTGAGTCCTAATACCCTTGGCCAACTCACCAAAGAGCTTGTTTCTACTGACAGTTTCTTGGGCTTATGCCAGGTACCAAGTGCCAGGCAGGTGACCTACCTACTTTCTTTAGATTGGTACTTTTCTCTCATTGGGGATTAAGGCACAGGTGAGAGGGTCAGGCTCAGACTGGCCTTCTGTAGGTGCAGTCTTCTCTTTTCACCTATCTCCCCTTCCTGAAAGCAAAGAAGCTAAGAAGAAAGATATAGATTTTGTATCTAGACACCCTTGGGCTTGAATTGAGATTTAGCCATACAATTGTGTGGTCTTGGAAAAATTATGCAGCCTTTTTCTGAACTCCTGTAAATTGAGTGGGAATAACAGTCATATTAACAGTGAAGACAGGTACCCTCATTGGGAGTGAAGGGGCACACATTTACCTGGTATTGACAACTTTTTCAGTGTCCAATTAATATTTTTGAACAGGTAATGTATATGCACCAAATTCCCATAAAGAATATAAACATGTGTTACACACAAGTACTAATAACCAAAAAAAGGTTATATGAACTAGTGCCAAAATATCTTTGAACAGGTAAATGGATTCTTAGAGTACATATGGGTACCCATAGGATATTAATGTTATTCAAGTGTCCTTTTTCTGTTCTCTTCCAAGTATTTTGTTCATAATCACACTCAACCTGATATATTGTTAGGATGTTGGTCATTGATTCACTTAGTAAATATTGTACACCAGGCATTTAGACATGGGGATGAAGCAACTTTTTTTTTTATTGGTGGAGAGTCTATGTTTCTGTGGGACTTACAATGAAATGAAAGGAGAAAAGCAATAAATCCCACAAATAAAATCTAGTTAATAAGTGCTGTAGAGAGGAATAAAGCCAGGAAGAGGAATTTGAGGGCCATGACCTTAATAGGTGCTCATAGAAAGCCCTATTTGGAAGCAAAGATAGTTAAATACTATTTTGGATCGAATCTCTTTCTCCTTAGTATTATACCCTGTTTTCCTGCTGTTGTTTGGGTCTTTATAAGCAGAAGCAGGGTGAGGTGAGATGAGACATTGGTGAGCAGTTCTGAGCTTTATCTTCTCTCGGTAACTAGAGAAAGTACCTGAAACCTCATTCCAACCTTCTCTTCTCTGGGGAGTTCATTGTGCCTGGTGTTCTAGCCACCAGGCTCCCCGAAAGGAGAGAAACTCACCTAGGGAGGGTTTCCGAGCCAGACCCAGAGCTTGTGGTGAAGTAACAACCACCAACACATTAACCAACTTTCCTCACAGGAGGCCAGCTCTGCCCTGGGCCTGTGTGCACTGTGTGTTTGCCCTGGCACCCAGAGTTTCAGCTGCGTTTATGTTCAGCCAGGTGCCAGGGCTTTCAAAACAAGGGTGGAAGTGTTTTGGTACTAGTTTTGGTTACAAAGCAGTATGCACCTGCCCAGGCTACCACATAACTGTTTGACTGCTCATCCTTCTCCCACACTCTTCCCTGTCCTTTCTGATGGCCTGAATCATTTGCGGTTTAGCTGGGACATCAGAAGCCACTTCCTCAGCTGGGGTTAGGATGCTCATTGCTCTGAGTTCATTTCCCTTCTCAGTTGTGTGATCTCCAAGGCAAGTCATTACCTTAGATTTTGTTTCTGGGTATTATTATTTTTGAAGGAATCTTCTACCTAAATGTTGGTTTAATAAAGATGTATGAAGTTTCCCCACTAGTGCTTCCCAATCTTAGCTGCTTGATAGAATCGCTGGCAACTTAAAATGTACCAGTATTGGGGTTTGTTCCCAAAGGCCCTGTTTGATTGGTCTGGGATGTGGTCTGGGCATCAGGATTTTGTGAAGTTCTTTAAGTGATTCCAGTATGCTGGCAGGGGCAAGTCACTGACTTAGAATGTGAGAAAACCCATGGATAAGAGAGATGTATGCCTTCTTTTGTCCTTCTCTTCCTTCCTATCAAACCCTGGGCCTTTGCTTTAAGCAACATCCCCAGCCCCGTAAATTTTTTTTAAGCTTTGGGATAGGGTGTTGCTAGATTGCTCAAGCTGAGCTTCAACTTGGGGTCCTTCTGCCTCAGCCTCCGGCATCACTGGGATTACAAGCATGTACCACTGTACCTGACAAGACTCATATCTTGAGTTTTACATGAGTCCTCTTAGACTAAGGTGGCAGATGCCCTGGAACCTGTGGAATCTAAAACACAGTGTTTATGTACACGATGTATATTTTTTTTGAAATGGAGCAATAGTTAATTGTTTTCTACCCCCTTAATAAAAATATTTTTCCTGATTATAAACATGGCATATATTTATAACCTATTGGGTTTATGCAGAAAAGTATTAAAATGTTACCAATCTTCTCAAATGCTACCACACAGGAAAATAACTTTTTCTATGTTTGGTGATATATACATTCATCTCTCCGTGCCTGTATACATGTAGGCTAATTGTGCAACTCAAGAGTGATAGAATCCATCATGCATGCTGATCTGGAACCTTTGTGTTTTGTGTCATGCCTATGGCATGGACAACTTTCCATAAATCCGCAGTCATTTTAGTAAGACCTAATGTGCCTAAGAAATAGAACATCTACTTGATTGTTAAAACTCATTGTATGTTTTTTTTTTAAAAAAAATATGTGGCAAACAACAGTGTTTGAAGGCTGTCCTGCTGGTGGGCCATCAGATGTGTCTGGGAAGTTATGGGCTGGGACTGGAAGGGTTTTGCAAAGGTGGCTACAATCACTTCTTGTAATGCAGGTCGCTGTTTTTAATTATCTGAACTCCCCTTTTTGCATGCAGAGAG